>LOEQ01002626.1:126321-156166 GCA_001685075.1 Bramus lutescens | reverse complement strand
AATTTGTGTGTTGTTATTTTGGGGTATAAGCTAGCCGTGTGGGAGCCGGGTGGATGAAAAACAGGCTTGTGCCCCCCTATCACTACAATTGGCGCCCAACTATCACTACAGCATGTGACTTATCCACCATTCACTTGTGATATTGGGAATCAGCAAAGTCTGTGTTCTCAGTACATAAGCAACAGGAATCATAATAATCCAATTAAAACTTTGAGATTAAATTATTGTCATAAGTAGAGGTTACAAAATAGTGCCTTTAACAGATCCTGAATGTACATTAGATTTTGGCTCTTATGAAATCTCCAAAATGAAGAGTACCCACACGCACCAGCCTAAATTAGTTGGCTATGCCACACATTGGTATTGTCAGTCATCTTGAACTGACATTTTCTACAGTTTGTAGCTGACAGAAAACCAGAATTGACCTCAATCTGTTGGTTTGAAGAAACTGCAGACCATGAAAACACCAGCTGGTGCTGATCTGAACGAATGAATGCAGTGGAGATGTGCAATCTCATTTCATATTTAATTGGGTACTTTGGCCATATGTAGAAGAAACAGTTCCATTAAGTTTTCAAAAGCAACTAAGGAGAGAAAAAGAGAGACTGAACAATTCAGAAGACTGATGTTTTCCAGGAAGGGACATTTCAAATTCAGCCTTTATAAAAAAAAATGACAATGGCAACAAAACTCACCTTGAGGATAGTTTTTCATCCTTCTCTGCAAAAATGTATCCCAAGAGCTCCCACAAGTGCCTAGAACTAGAGAAGGGACTGATTTACAGAGTTCTCTACCTATACTATGCTTTCTCTTATTAATACTTCTGAAAATAACTATTTTATAAATTTGGCATTGTGTGAATACAGCCATAATAAAATATAAATATGTACTATATTAAAATTATGTGAATACACAGTCTTTCCCCAATTATGGAAACACTGAATTCATTTGAATTTGAAGCATATATTAAGGAACAAACAATCATATCCCATGTGAATACATTAGAAAGGGAAATTTCTGTGCTGAGTAAGAGAACAAGGATACATAATATTGCATCTTATTATTGAGAATGGTTTACATTTTAAACTGTGTAATGTTTCTGTTTGTGTAATTTTCCATTTTTTTTACCACATTTAACTGAAGTTGAAGAGAAAGTACAGGCAGAGAGTCCACACGTTGTTGGAACTACTGAAGTCCCCTGGGTGTATTGGGTAGACCCAGATAGATATTTGGGGTGATCTTTAAAATAATTATTCAATATAAAACAAAGCTTGTTCCATTATTTAATCTTTTCTTTCATAATTATGAAGATATCTTAGTCTGCAATTATCTGAGAGAGGTATATTAGTCAGCCTTCCATGAATATACCAATTTAAAAATATAACAGGTATATAAAATAAAGACTTATTTTGTTTAATGGTTATAGAAGTTCTTGTTCAGGATGAGCCAGCCTATTTCCTTCTAGGGCTATGATGATAAAAACACATCATGTCAGAAGCAGGTGGAAAAATTAATGGCTCATGTCATGTCCAGAAAGGGATATAAATGATAACGAGATTAGGGTCCAACAAACTTCACCAAAGGCCTATTCCCAGTGACATGGATATTAACTTAGGTGTTACCACCTAATGTTGTCAAACACCATTTAATAATCCCAAGCTTGCAACCAATTATTCACTGTATGCAGTGGATCTTTGGCAGAATATACAAATATAAGTTGTAATAATTCTATTGCTGCTCCCCCCCAAACAAACAAACAAACAAATCTAGTATCCATCTCGCAGGACTCCTCTCCAAATAAAATCAATATCCATCTCACAACAAAACATTTAGTTGGTATGCAAAGACATTAAAATCCTATGTGTTTATGCACTGCACAATTGTCCAAATATAAAGCCTCCATAGACTGAATTCAAATTCAACTAGAAGAACTTACGATAGTATAAAGGAAAGCTCTAAGTTCATAAACTCTTATAGTGGGACATTCACAGAGTAAATGTATTAATTTTTGAAGAAAAAGAACAAGTAATGATGAGATCACAGCAATACGAAATACAGCGGGGTAAACACTAAATGGTAGTTTGATTCAGCTCTTTTGCATTGTGGCAGGGGTGAAGATGACTACAAAGGGAAATTACTACACTGTAGCAAGTCTGCATACCTGCCAACTACTCACGAGACTTTGACTATGCAGCAGTGTTGTTTGCAGTCTACATTGTCACACTATTATACTGCTTGTGAATGACACAGTTTTTAAAGAAAGCTCTTTGAAACAAAAGTTCACTTCTATACCTTCATTTCTATTATTAGAAATAGCTTAATAGATTCCCTAGATGACTTTGAGATATCTTTTCTATAATCTTTGACATCTTTTCAATCATGTTCAAAAGTACATTTTATTGGTGAAAAAAAATCATGGTTCTCTTCTTTTCTGTATAAGAGTCAAATATTTCAAGTATTTTGGATTCTTTCCCAACTGGAATCTTACAGTAAATTCAGCTAATAATAGCCAGTAATACACATGCCATAAATTAGGTGCTTGGAATCTTCGAAAATTTTTTTGTACAGATAAAACTAATCTCACACATTCAAGCCTGAAATCCTAAGCTTTAGGACGTGTACAAAATACATGCACCTTCAGTTCATAAGTATATTACCTTAGACCTATTACCAATAGAATTTTCATTTCAATATGATATTTCATAAGTGTAGTATTGCTATTAGCAAGCACACTTCTAATCCTCCACAAGGATAACCTCCTAAGTCTTGTTCATAGGATCCACTTTTAGGCAGTTTGCTTCTCTAAACTTCCCAAATTTTCCCAGCAAATAAATTCCAAAGTATTTTCCCGCATTGGCTTAGGCACAACACTGTGGAAAGTCCCAATTCTTCCTGCAAGTTTCTTTTATTTGTTTTGATTTTTCTTGTTTGTTTATTTTCTGTATTGGTAAACAGATATCATAGATAATATAAAAGAATTTATTTGGATTCATGATTTCTGAGATTCTAGTCCATGATCCAAGTTACCACTGTTTTTTAAGACATTGAAGAGCCTGTACCCCTGAGTGCATGACAAAGGCACTCACCTGTATATAAAGAAAGTGTATAGATAGGAACTGATACACATGCAAGGGAATTTTTTTTATAATATGAGACTTTCAGTTAGGTTTCAACTTCCAAAATGTTTGCCCTGGCCTACTAGTACTAAGCTTATAGTAAATCTTTTAACAGATTGTGGTTGGCTTAGCATAAGAACTCTAGAAAAAGTTAATAAATTCCATGAGCGAAAAAATTCATTGAGTGAAACTTTTTTAACTTCATTCTATAAAGTAGCATATTATTTAATAGAAAATACAGACTAATGTGGACTGCATGTATTATTATCATAATTGACACTAAAACAGAGAACAACCTCCTATGTCCATGAACACTCAACCATGATTTCTGTAGAGAAACATATTATTTGTCTCTAGAAAATGAAAACAAAAATGTGACTTTTACAAGGCATTGTCAAGTAGGCTGAGCCTAAATACTCATAATTAACAATTAATAGCCACACTTTAGCTTGAAATGAAAGGACAGTTAAATTCATTTATGCACTTACCAGGGTAAAATTTGAATCATTGTGATTGAATTCAAATTTCCACTATTTAAAAATCCTATGATCATATTCTCTTTTACAAATTAGCTAATATTATTACTAATGATATTTCCAGTTTGTGGACAGAATATTTTGATCTTGAAAAATAGATTTACAAACACTACTTTTAATCACATTTAGTTTATAATTTCAGCATCTTATTCATCTGTATAACTAAAAATATTTTGACAAATATTTATTCCTTGTTTAACCTCAAGTTCTCTTGTATGAGAGCAGTTTAACAAAAGTATTTGGTTACTGAAATTTAATCTTGCCAATATTATTTTCATGTGAAGCTATTTAAAAATTTCACTCATCAATTTATATGTAGATCCTTATAGGAAAGATGTTAATTTTTTTTCCAATTATATTTAAGTAAAATAATAAACTTGACTTAACATTAAAAAGTTAAATAAAAAACATCTGACTAGATAGTGGTAAAATTCTAATTTGATAGTCAAAGTTGAAAAATACACAAACTAGTTCATTAATGTTTAAAACTGTCTTGTTTTCATAACTCTGCTTTTTATTCTAGATAACCCAACTCCCAAGAAAAGGTATTATTTTGTCTTGTGTCTTAGTCAGAACATTTTGCTTTGAACTATGAGAATTCCATTGCATACATGATAATGATATGCTTATAAATAAGACTATAAAAGAATACCAGCGTTATTATTGGGAGCTTATTGCAGTATTTCAATCAATGTTTCTAGGATGACCTCTGTAGACAGAAATTACTATCCCAGTCTCACAGCCATTCAGTCCCTCAAAACTCATAGATGCTTAGATTAATTATAGATTGTTTGGTCTATTGTTCAAGTTTATTCCTAACTACCTCTTCCAACTTAAATTAATCCATAATTCTCATCTATGTTTAGCCAAGCCATGTGACTTCACACATTTTCTCAGTAAGGCATTCTCATCTTTCCTTCTCTGCTTCTGTATGACAGCTGTACTTCTGCCATTTCTCTTACCAAAATTCTCCCAGTTTGGTTGCCCCAACTATACTTCCTGCCTAGCTACAGGCCAATCAGCATTTTATTAAGCAAATATGAGTGACAAATCTTTACAGTGTATAAGAGAATTATCCCATAAAATGAGAATTCCACTGTGAACCTGGTAATGATGTGCCTACAAATAGGAATCTATAAAAGAGTAAAGGCAGTTTTCTCAGTGCTGATCACAGGATTTCATTTCAATCAAAATTTCTAGGATAATTTCTTTTGTTATTGTTGTTACAGTTTTTGTCTCTTTAAGAGACAAGCCACGCCCACTCCCAGTGGGCCCTGCCCTCCTCTCACCATCTTAGACTCTCAATGTCCCCTATTGGCACACACACTGCCTCTCTCTCCCACTTCCCTTCTCTGTCTCTCTCCTCTTCTCTTTCTTCCCAACCCCCTCTAAGTAATTAATATCCAATTCTATTCTGTACGATGTGTCTGCCCACCCAGGACCAGCCACCATNGGCAGCTGTCTCTGCCTGGGACTAGCTACTCTGTGGGCCCGCTGCCTGGGATCTTTAAGCGTAAAAGTTGTCCAATTATTTCTTTTTAAATATTTTAAAGCATAATTATAAAAAACTTTTATTTTTATTTTATGTTGTTTTATAGCTGTCAGGGGTGTATTTATGTCTGTGTACCATGTGTATGTATATGCAGTATATTCAGGGACTAAAACATAGAGTTAAGTTCTCTGAAACCAGACTCACAAATATTTCTAAACTGCTTTTTGGGTGCTAGGAACTGAAGCTGTGTCCTCTGAAAATGCAACAAATGATTTTAACTACTGACCATCCCTTCAGATTTTACAATTTAAAATTACATTTATCCATAAATTTACACGTGTATGTGTTGTGTGTGTGTGTGTGTGTGTGTGTGTGTGTGTGTGCGTGTGTGATATCAGGTTTGGTGGCAAGTAGTTTTACTCTTTATTTTCTGAATCCTCTAAAAAAATCCCTCTATTTCTTTCTTTCTGGATTTCCATTGATAACTATTTTCCTTATTAACTAAAACTTTAAAGTGAATTCTGGGCTCTTATAGTCTTTGAAACACGTAGATTTATTAAAAACGATTATTTTTTATTATAGTAACAAAAAAATCATAGCTAAGCCTTGTAGTGTACACCTGATATACCTGCCAGTGGTGGATTTTCCATGTTTCAGTAGAAAGCATGTCCTTTTTGTTGTTGTTGTTTTGTTTTGTTTTGTTTATCGAGACAAGGTTTCTCTGTGTTTCTTTATAGCCATTCCTGGAACTAGCTCTTGTAGACCAGCCTGGCCTCAAACTCACAAAGATCCACCTGCCTCTGTCTCCCAAATGCTGGGATTAAAGGCATGTGCCACCACTGCCCAGCGAGAGGCATTATAGTGATCATGGAATGAGAACCTAGATATGACCATATTTCAAAATATACAAGTATGGAATTCTCCAGAATAATCAGCAATTGTTTTACAAAGAGTAAAATGAAATAAAAATCTACATGCCTACTCTACTCACTTTTAAAGGCAGCAAAGGATGCAAAAATTAAGGAAACCCATGAGACAGACTCAAATTCCTTTGCTTAATCATTCAAAAGAGAAAGAAAACATTTTATAAACAGCAAATATCAAGAGATTTGTACAGATCAAAACAAAGAAAAATACTTCCATATTTCCTTCTTAATAGGTATCTTTTCTTTTTCTTCAAAGAACAGGATCCAAGGTGAATGTTTTCTGTGCAGAATTCAATCTCCCAGAGGTGGCTAATCAATACAAAAATATAGAAACCATTCTTTTCAAAATGGAGCTAACACAGGAGCAAGACTTGGGTTAATATCAGACTCCAATGACTTCTCTATTCATTTTCTAAGGAATATAAAGGGATTTCAAGTCTAGCAATATAAAAGGATTTCAAGTCTAGCAAATTATCTATAAAATCTTTTCTCACCTGCTGCTAATGTGCTTCCTTGCATTTATTTTCTGTAAAGAATAGTTGATATGCTGGAGAAGGTCTTTATAAATGTTAAATCATGAACTGGTCTACTTGTAATTTATATCACAGTTATTAATTACATCATGTTTCATAAAGGCTTTCTTTGTCTTTACCTAAGAATGTATGTGGTTAAGTGAACTACATAACACCCTTAAAAGTCTTTTACTTAATTTAACTTCTTAATTTTTTTAAAATTATTATTTGAAGTACTGTGTTTACATCATGTTCAGCCTTCCATCTCCTTCTCTAGGTCCTCCTGTCCCTCCCTCTACTGCTGCTATAATATCATGACCTCTTCTTCTCTATTTATTAGAATTATACACATGTGTGTATACGTGTGTGTGTGTGTGTGTGTGTGTGTGTGTGTTTTAGAGGTTGCCCCAGAGTTGTCCGAACAGGAGGCTTATTCCTGGAGAAGATTGATACTCTGTCTCTCAGAAGCCATGACAACTTGATTAAAGCTCTTCATCTAAGCTGGGGGGAGTATTGTGAGATTTGCTACATGGAATGGCAACAGATGTTATTATGCAGGCTTGATTAGGTGACTGTCTTAGTCAGTGTTCACCACATTCAGGGACACTGCAATCAACTCCCTGGCCTCCATGAGCTAATAGCTATATCATAACACAAAATGCATTTAGCTGAGCTTCAAAAGTTCCCATGGACTATCACAGTCTCAATAAGGCTCAAAAACCCAAACTTCAAATTCTCTCAGAGGCTTAAGATAACTTCTTAACATTAAGCCCTGTAAAATAGAAGTCGAAAAGCAGACCGAATATTTCCAACATGAACTGATGAGCTGGCACAGAATATTCATTATTACAAAACATTGGGAAGGGAGCATAGTGAGGAAATCCTGGACCAAAGCAAGACCAAAACTCAGCTGGGCCAACTCCAAACTATGAACCTCTATGTTTGATGACAGAGAGCTCTTTTAATCCCCAACTCTTTACTACTTTGCTAACTACAACATATTTCTCTCTCAGGTTGTTCTTACACCCTCTTAATATCTCCCATTGCCAGGTATCAAACAACTCTGGAATAGCCAACATCTTGGGGGCTTTAATGAAATTCTGATTTCACCTTCTCCACTTTACACTCTGGCCTCTCTGGGCTTCCAGGCAGGCACTCCTCTGACACATGCCTTGCCTAAATATTTTTGCTTAGCCATGGAGGGTGATTCCACAACTCCTTTCTTGTATACTTGTCTTGAAATCCAAAAATACTGGCACAAGTTGCCCAGTTTTTCTGGTTGCTGAAGCTGGAACTAGACCCACTGCTCAAACGCATCTTCATCAGCTTTCTCTTTCTGATGGCTTCTTTCACTGCTTAAGCTTTTTTTTTTTAATACATTTTTATAAGTTGAAAACTTAGTCTTGTGGGGTCTTGCGTTGAGGGCACTACTCCCTTTATTCCATTTAACATTTGGATTTTCTTTCAAGTTTTTATCTCCCTGAGCATTGGAGTTATCTCCATTACGCTTTCTGGTTCTCCTTTCCTCCCTCAAACTATACATTTTGTAGTTTTCTTGCTCACCTTGCTCCTTTTCATTATAGATCTGCATAAAAGTGGCCACTAATAACCATGTGGCACAATAATACTAGGTTGTCAATAATTTCCTGTGACAACCTTATTAATCCCAAACTCTTTAATTTAGACTCAGTCAGATCTTTTGGACATGAGCAGAAAACTGTCACATTCTTCACCAAAATATCAAAAGCATTATCTCTAGGCCACTAATACTCTTCCTTGAAACCCCTTGATCTGGGCTGTCTTAGTCTGCATTGCTCCCAGCACTGTTTTCCATGGTCCGAGGATGGTCTGATATACACCACTAATAAACACTGAATTCGTTTCCTAATCCAAAGTCCATATTCTATAAACAAGAGGCTGATCATGACTTTCACAGAAATACCCTGTTGCCTAGTGTCATCCTCTGTTTTAGTGGGTGTTTTATGGTTGTGAAAAGACACCATGACAACAACACCATTTGTAAAAGAAAACATTAAATTGGGGATTGGTTATAATTTCAGAGGTTTAGTCCATTTTCACAATGGTTGGGGAGCATGGCAGCATGCAAGCAGACATGCTGCTAGAGAAGTAGCGGAGAGTTCGCCAATAAGATACACAGGCAGCTGGAAGAGAACAACACTGGGACTGGCTTTGACTTTTGAAATTACAAAGTCCATCCCCTATGTCACACTTACTCCAGCATGGACATACCTCCTAAACTCTCTCGAGTAGTGCCACTCCCTCATGACCAAGCATTCAAATTTATGAGCCTATGAAGACCATTCTCATTTAACCATATCAGTGAATATAGTTTGAGATTTAATGGAAGCAGTTTCTCTGATATATATATCACTATATGACATATATATCACTATATGACAGCAGGCATCCTGGACTTCTGGCTCTTACTATCTTTATACCCCACTCATCCTTCATTGAATGTTAGGTGTAGCCCTTACACTTTAGATGTTTCTGTTTGTGTTATGAACTCCATGGTGAGTGGTTCTCTGCGTTTTGATTCATCATATATTTCTATAGTAGTTTCCATCAGGTGCATGAGAAGTTTCTTTAATAAAGAGTGATAGCCACACTTCCTCCTGGGAATAAAGATAAAGATTAAGAATACAGTTAGAAAACACACTGTTTTAGGAAAGTGCCTGGGAGGTTTTCTTCTGGGTACCATGCATTCTCCTGCCACAGGTAGTTTCTTATGTTTACAGTACCAAGTACTAGTCTGCTTCTATTGAAGGAACTTTAAATCTACTTCCACAGCTGTTGGTTATCCCTAAGACAAATGTGCCATTTTTGAACATGTGGATTATGCTGGTGTACTCTTTATCGTTATTATTAATAGGCTTTAAAACTGATTAAGATTATGGATTTTTTTCTGTTGCTTGCATCACAGATTCTGATACTCTCAGAAGTGGTCTTCATGGAGGTGACTTCCACCCAGGCTCCAGTGTTATTTTTCTGAAACTTCTGCCTGAAGCATATGACATCTCCAGCCAAATGAGTATTAAGTTCGATATAAAAGTGGAGAGGCTGAGCAAAAGCTGACATGCGTTAATGATTTTCTATCTGTTCAACCATGTTTGCAGTGTGTTACCAGTTCCTTCAAGCCGCTGTTTCTGTGACTTTTCTGCCATGCTGATGACAGACTGTAACAAGGAACTGTGTGTTAAACTAACCCTTTCTCCCCTATGTTTCTTTTTCTTTCAGAATTCAATATCAGAAACAAATTTCAGGAAGCAAAACCATGAGAACATTTAAAATCAAAAAGTGGGACCACGGCTGTGATAAATCTAGTGAGGGAGTCTTTACTCTTTCAGGAATTTTGTTTTTGTCTTTTGGAGGTATATGGAAGACTTTATCACTTTGCCCAGGAAATCTACTAAGTGTTGTGAGAGTTCAGTGGAATGATGTAGCAGATTTGAAGAGAAGAAATGCTGAGTGAATGAGACAGTAGAGGACCACCTCGCAGTCTGACGGGGAATTATTAAGGACTGTGTCAGGATATGGGGTGGGGGGTCACTCCTGTGAAATTTTAGCCAAGAATAGAGTTCCATTCTCTCCTTGTTATGGGATCCCAAGTCAAGCTGTCTTGAGGGATGATAGACTTGCTCATTTGATAGCAGAGATTTCAAGGCTTGAGAACATATAGGCTAAAACTTAGAAAGTAGCCAGGGTAGTTAGATAGACAGCATCACTGAAGTCAACCTTTCCTTGCTCTGTCAGAGCAATAGCATGGATGTCAGAAGGGAAACTTCTATCCAGTAGGGTCTGCATATTGTGATGATCCTGATTTATTTTTTTTTAAATGAAAGTCTAAACAGAGCTTTCCTGGCCCTAAAAAGCAAATGCCTTCTTGTCTATAATAACATTTTTCCAGGTACATCGTCCCTAACTTGATATAATTGTAATTCAAAGGGGAGAGGCTAAATCGTGTAATAGCAATATGATTCAACACTGCCACCCATGAAATAGTTATACTGAAAGCTACAAGACCAGGACTAAGGCAGAGCAGCTGAGGCCAGTTGCTGTGCAGTAGGAATGGAGTCCCTGGGAGACAATTGCATAAAGCTGTGAAGGAAAAATAGACCCCTCTGAATACTGGAAATGGCAGGACCATGGAACACCTTCGAGAGGGGATGCCAGGATACAGAATGGAACCATCCTAAGATAGAAGCTGTATACCATGTAAGTGGCAAACCTGGAGGATTTTGGACATCCTATTCCATTTGGAGTCCTTTCAATTTCATCAGGAGCCCCAGACATAAGAAATGGAGCGGTGATATTTGCTGTTTTGTAAACTTGATTTTTGTTTGCTTTATTACTGCTTTTGATGCTCCTATATTTCTATTTTGTAATAAGAATGTTTATTCTGCGTCATTTTTGTTTATTTATTCAGAGTATTTATCTTTGGTTCTGTAGGAGCTCATAGTTACAAAAATATTGGACTTCTAAAGTGTTAAAATTTTATTTTTTTAAATATTTCTTTTACTTTTGAGATTATGATATTTTGCATCATTTTCAGATTTTCTTTCCTTCTTCTAAACACACCCACATTCTCCTTCTTTCTCCTGTTCAAATTTATGGTCTTTTATTATCATTATTATTGTTATTATTATTATTATTATAGTAGTTGTTGTTAGATTTTATTCACTTACAATGGGCTATATTTTAGAATACAAGATAGACATGAGACTTTGAGGGTAAGAGGTAGAATGTTATAGCTTAAAGCGATTAGTTTTTGTGTCAGGTTGACAAATGGTAGAGCAATAATGGTAAGTTTTATTAATTAATAATACACTCAAATATCCCCTAAAATGGAGTCTCAATGAAGAATTTTCTAGGCAAGGTTGGCCATTGACCATGTCTCAGGAGGAGAATATCTCAGATGTCCTTTAATTTTTGTTTTATTTGTTTTTTTATGGCCAAATGAAATTTAGTGACTATGACATGTTCTCTGTTGTTTGCGTGCCTAACTGGGGAATCCAACAAGGTAAGAGTCCTCTCCAAAACTATTAAAATCCTACACTGTTCAAAAATCGTTATTATCCATACCTGCATCTTTGTCCTCATTACCATCATCGTAATATCAACTCGCGAAGTAAGTTAATTTGCACTTGTCTTTCTGTATTTTATTATCTTACTGCCTTGTTTTGACTATTGATCTTTGAAATTTAGAAGAAATTAAATGCCTTGCTACTTTAATTCTTGAAAACTTCCAAAGTTTCTCCAATGCATAACTGTCAATATAAAGTAACTATTTTATCAGTAAATAATTCTCATTAATTTAACATACTTTATTGTCTCAAGCGACTTTCTACATTCTATTTACTCTTTTCTCTTAATTTTAAAATCCTCCTCTCATAAATTATATTTCCGACCACAGTATATTATATACAGATTATAGTTCCCCCTCCCTTCTCTTGCCCCAGTCTCCCTGACTCACCTCCTATCTCCTACACTTCCATCCCCCCCCAAGATCCACCAAATTCTGCCTCCACTCAGAAAAGAGCAGGCCACACAGAAATATCTACCAAACACAGCATAAGAAGCTACAATAAGACCAGGCTCATACAAAGGCTAGAATGAGGCAATCCAGTTGGAGGAAAAGGGTCACACAAGTATTCAAGAGTCAAAAACAACTTCTACCCCTCGCTGTCCTGACTTCCTTGCTCATGTTCTCCCTCCTTCTGCTCTTCATTTGGACCNTGACAATGAGGGCTGACTGAGAAGCCAAGGACAATGGCACTGGGTTTTGATTCTACTGCATGGACTGGCTTTGTGGGTTCTTAGTCTGTTTGGATGCTCACCTTCCTAGACCTGGATCGAGGAGGGAGAACCTTGGACTTCCCACAGGGCAGGGAACCCTGACTGCTCTTAGTACTGGAGAGGAAGCGGGGAGGGGGAGTGAGGGGAGTGGGAGGGAAATGGGAGGAAAGGAGGAGGTGGAAATTTTAATAAAGAAATAAATAATAAGCAAACAAACAAATAAAATACCGCTCTACTCCCATTGTTAGGAGTCCCACAAGCACAAAATGCTCCTCACTTCTAAGGTATATGAAGAGAATCTAGGTCAGACCCCTACTGGCTCCCTGATTCCTGAGAGCCTCTATAAATCCAGTCAGTTGATTCTGTGGGCCATGTTACCAGCATCCCCTGAAATGCTCCCCATTTCAAGTCATTTCATCTAGTATTTTCTCTCTCCTTCCCCTCCACCTGATCCCTCCTGTTCCCAACCCCTCCCCAGGACACCCATGAAATCTATTCTATTCTTCTTTCTCAGTGAGATGCTTGTGTTCCAGTTTACTTAGCCTCTTTGGGTCTGTGGATTGTAGCAAGATTATCTATTACTTATAAGTGGGCTCATGCCGTTTGTCTTTCTGGATCTGAGTTACCACACTATGGATGATATTTTTTCTGGTTCCACTCATTTTCCTGAAAATTTCATGATGTCTTTGTTTTTAACAGCTGAATAGTATTCCATTGTGTAGATGTATCAAATATTCTTTATCTAATCTTTGGTTGAGGGACATTTAGGCTGTTTCCAGTTTCTGGTATTATGAATAAAGATGTTATGAACATTACTGAGCAAGTGCCCTTGTGATAGGATGAAGTGTCTTTCGAACATATGCCCAGGAATGTTATAGCTGGGTATTAAGGTAGATTGATTCCCAATTTTCTAAGAAGTTGCCATATTGGTTTCCAAGGTGACTGCTCAAGTTTGTACTTCCACCAGCAATGGAGGAATGTTCCAGTTATTCCACATTCTCACCAACATGTGCTTTCTTTTCTTAATACATGTGTTCCATGTTAGTTTCCTAAGGATTCTCAATTTTATTTCAGATTATTCACTTTTGACCTTATCCTAATAACTTTTTTGCTTGTTTTCTTCTCTCTTTCTCAATTTGGTCTGTACACTCATATATATTACATGTATCTCAGGATTGTTTTTGAAATATGAATAGCTTTGCCCTTTAATAGTTCTTTATGCATTAAACCATCTAGACAATGTTGTACTTACCTACATTTGGGAAATTATTCAGTAGAATTGGTGAGAGTAATCGGAAACTCTTTCTGGATTTCCAGTTGTTAGATGCATGCCATCTAGAGGAATGTAAAGGAGACATAACAAGGACAAAATGTTTATGAAATAACACAGTGAAGGGAAGCAATACTTTCTTCTCACAAGATTGTCCATAGCTCCTCTAAACTTGAAAATAAGGAGGAACTTTACTAGGCAAACATCATCTGGACTTGTATTTAGTGTTAAGGACATCCCTAGATTTTTTAAAAGTGTTTTTTATTTCTCTGGATAAGAAGAGGAAGAGAAAGTACCAATACTCCAGCCCAGAATTAGGTGTAAGGTGTGTGAAGTCACTGTGAGTATTCTGTTGTGTTCTGTGGTTTTTAGAATGGAACAGGTAGCAAGTTTACACGAATACATTATTTGGGAGATTATAGGTCTAACAAAACCTTAAAGAGACAAAAAGAAATCCCAGCATGCCCACAATGTTTTGCGTACATAAATGACCATGACATTATGGTAACAGTGGAAGTGTTCATCCAATTATCAAAATTATAAAGTACATACTGGACTTGAATGAAAAGATTTATTATTCTCCCAAGATTATTCGATGGTACTGTTCAAAAGCCTAAAATAAGCATATTAGAGAAATTTATCTCAACAATAATAATAATAATCAATAAAAAGAATGTGCTTTTTTAGCATTTCTGAATGAAGATTCAGATTTGTCTTTTAGGTAAAGTGTGCACTCACTACAAATACTTATTATATTTGTTGTTTACAAAATAAACTATTAAAAGGACAGAATATTGCATGTTGTTTCAGTTCATTATATCTAGGTAACACTGTTTATTCAAAACAAGTTCTGCAATCTTTCCTGCCTACAATATGTACTGGAGTAAAGGTAGCACAAAAATTGTGGAAGTGGCCAACCAATGACTGGTCCAGCCTGAGACTCATGCCATGAGAGTAAGCCCACCCCAATATTGCCTAGAGCACCAGGACCCAGGGTTTGGATAGCCCAGACTCCTATAGAACCAAACATGACACACAACTGGCAAAATAAATAAATAAATACAACTTTCATGTAATGATGCCTAATGCTATTCTGCAGTACTCATATACTGTTGCAAGGCTAGTTGTCATTTCATGAACCAAAGAAACCAAACTTATGACACCAAAGCAAAACCATAGAATCAGCTAACCTGGCCTCATAGTATCTTGGAGAGATTAAGCCGACAACTAGTGATCATTCCTGTAACTAATTTAGGCACTCTGCATATATATTACAGTTGCATAGTTCGTTCTTCTTGTGGAACTCCTAACAGTGAGAGCCAGAACTGTTATGACACTTTTTTGGGGGGGGGTGGGGGAGGGTGGTTTCGAGACAGGGTTTCTCTGTACCTTTGGAGCCTGTCCTGGAATTAGCTTTTGTAGACCAGGCTGACCTCAAACTCACAGAGATCCCCTTGTCTCTGCCTCCTGAGTGCTGGGATTAAAGGTGTACGCCACCACTGCTCCTGTTTCTGACTCTTTTGCAGGCTTTTGAGACCCTATTCTTCCTACTGGGTCTTTAAGAGGAATGGGGGGACCAGAGGGAAGGTGGCTCTTAGACTTAACTACAACTCCATTTGCTAAGTTTTGTTGATATACATGGGAGGCCTTCCATTGTCTGATTAGAAATGAAGAAGGACTGGATGGGGGGCAGAGGGGATGTGGGGAGAGGGACCGGGAGCAGAAGAGGAAGGGAAAACTGCAGTTGGGATGTAGAACAAAATTATAGAGAAAATAAAAGCAGAACAAAGATAAAGGTAGCTTTGGAGAATATCACTGGTGGCAATCTGTTTAAATATGAAATATTTGTTGCTGATACATGTACTATAATCATAATTAATAAAATATCTTATACATATTTTCAAATGACATGATAATGACTTTGTGGGAACACTGAAAAAAATAATGCTTTATTGTGTAGAAATAAAATATAAAACATGAAGAAATTCACTGTTCCCTATATCTGAGTGATAATTAAAAGGTCATGAAGGATGACAAATCTAACAGGAATAAGCCCACACTTCTATACAATTTTAATGATGCCAGTAAATTCTTTTATAAATATACTAATTTGCAAAAATTGGAAATATATATATATAATTACAATTCTTATAAATGATGTTGTAAGCTGGAAAATTTGTGACAACATTTATAGCAGTATTACCAATAAGTTTATATTTCAAGTTTTGCCTCAAAATAAGACTGGAATTGGCTAGGTCTATTCACTCATTATTTTTTTTTCCATGGGCCATGTTACACAGAATTTTCTTTTGGTTATTAATTTACTCATCAAATATTAGAATTAAAATATACACTATATATGAGAAGCCAGACATTTTCACCTAAATAAATTATTCCACCATTTCATATTTAGTTTTACAGCTAATAATTTGTGACAATCAAATCAACTTTCAGATAGTGAGTTCCTTTCAACAATCTGTTTAAGGCACTTTGAGAAATGTAAATCTGAGTTCTTTTATCTTTTCATTCTCTCTCTCTTGTGTGTGTTCATTTATTTCTCCAACTGTTTAAAGGAGCAAAAAATTATTAAAGAAAAAGAATACTCTTCATTTGCACAATGATGTGTGTTAAATACTTACAATGTTCAATAGTGTTCTAGCTTATGGAAAAAAGATAAGGTATCACCCCTTCTTCACAGAATAAATTCATCATTATAAATTAATGCTGTAAATTGTGTGGTAAGTGCACATATACATAATACAAGCATACAAACATGACAAATTTTATGGTAAGTGACTTAAATCTTGCACTGAAAGACAAATGTTGAACTTATATCTAGAACCCAAGGACACAACTTATAGAAATAGAGTGTGCTATGATAGTTGGCAGACCTTGCAGGCTGATAAAGGAAAGAATATGGAGATATCAATCAGATGTTTCAAAGTTTCAGAATTGGGAAATTTCTTGAAATCTATTGCAGAACAGTTTGATTATAGTAAAAGTAATATATATTTCCAAATAATTAAGTTCCAAATGACTCATCATAAAAGTGATAGATGAATGAGAGGTTGTTAATTAGTTTGAATTGATCATGCTACATTGTATACTATAAGTTGTAATATCACATTGTATTCAAAATATAGAGAGTTATTATTTCTCCTTTAAAATAATATGATGAAAAGAACTTTGAGATTCTCAGGAGCCAGGCTGCATAACCAAAGGAAGCTGAAACATTGGTAACCTGAACATTTAATTGTGTTAAATATCATTTGCCCAGTCAACTCATGGTCATTTCCATCTTGTATTCTCCATAAACAGTTCTGTTATGAAATGCCACTTCGATTATAATCTCTAGTCTGTTCCTTGGTTCAACAGTGATGATTATCAAAGGATTTTTTTTTGTCTGTCTTCATAAAGGATGTTTCACTACTGGGTGCTGAAGCTTGAATTATTGGTTCTTGAAAAGCTGTTCTCATATCTCATTTGAGGACCATTCTACCTGTCAAAAATGGGGGCCAAGCTCCCATGTAGGTAGTGCAGTCTTGAGATACAGCACTTCTGAAAGGTTTTATTTTAAGTGTCTGTGCATTACTTGATTGCAGTTCCTGAGGAGGTCAGAAGAAGGTGTCAGATTACTGGAATTGATGTTACTTAAGGATGGTTCTTAGGAGCCAGGTGGGTCCTAGACAAGAAACCATGATCCTCTAAAGAGCCGCAAGTAACCAACCACTGATCAGTGTCTTCAAGCCGTCACAAAGAGTTTTAAAATGATTTATGTGTTTTCTAAAACCACTTCCCTATCTGAATCAGGAAAAACCAAAGTGTCATAAAAAAAACTTCCCATATGTCCTCACGCTTGCTTACATGAGGCTCTGTTAACGGCCATTGCCATGGTTGAGTGTCAGGCTATAATTTTGAGGTTACTCATATTCTAAAAAGTATGTTACTATTCAAATAATCTATATACATGTGTATAACATGCATATTTTTTTCAGAGATCCTTAATCTACCTACATAATTTCACCTCAGATTCCCATTTTCAAAACTGGGTATCTGTTTCATAAAATTTGATATGTTGCAACATTATTCTGGTTGATTCAATTTATTCTGTAAAAAGAGTTTTGGGACACTGGACACTTCAGTTAATCCAATTGTATACATAATACGTTTACAGAAAATAATGTTTGAATGATTTGAATTCAACTCTAGAGAAGCTTCTAAACTTCATTGTGGAGTTAATAATCTTCATTTATATTTATGTAAATATACAGGCACTATGAAAATAATTGCATTACTTTATACTTATATCACTTCTATTAGTAAAGTGTAAGAATCATTAATATTAATGACAGATAAGATTTGAGAACACACTGAATGAGAATTGTTGAAAACTTGTGGATGTAACATGAACGAAATTGAGAAATATTGTCAATATCTCAGAGAGTTTGAAATTTAAAGCAATCCACCAGCTACAAAAGATTACAGAAAAATGTGTGTAGTAGGATTTCAATTTACGAATGGTTGGCATTTAGTTATATGTGGTTTTAAAGGAAATAATTTATTTCATGTTGCTTAACAAGTACCTTAATGTTGCCAGAAAACAGTTGACAAGTTTCAAATATGTTGGTACATTATCTAGTGTTTGGGCAACCAACTTAATCGAAATTAGCATAGACCATAAGGTAACACGTAGAACTGAATTTTTTTACAAATGTCCCCTACATTCATGCATACTATTTATCAGACTCTTTTACATTTGGTGACTTTTAATGCATTTCCTTAATTATTTCTTTTGGGGCCTTCCCCAATTCTTATTATTTTTTTTCCATGACTGTTCTTTCAGCTTGTAACATTAACTTGATCTTTGATCGTTGCTTGAAGTCCTCACTGTCTGAAGCCCAAAAAGGTTTTGGCAAATTACATCAGGAAAATAATCTATTTTTCCCCACATATTCAACAAAAACAGCCTGCAAGCAACTGAACTAGGCATATTTCTTATTTATAGAACAACACATATACAGTGTGTTATTTTTATTAAATTTTAAGTTCTCTAAATACTAGAATAGTCCAATATATTATATGTTGATATTTATTGCTCTGTTTGGGATTCTTTACATAATCTTATAGTTTATTAACCAGTGTTCATAATCTATTAGGTTATGAAATGACGGAATTTTATAATATATCTATCATTTCTTAAAAATGATAATATACTCTTGGGGAGTAGAGGAATGAACTTCTGCTCTTTTCATGACCCTAGGGTGATGCAGGATTCTTCTCTTTATGCTGTGAATATCATTGGTTTGTAGGCCCAAATTTCTATATGGTATGGCATCCAGGCTCTGAAACCATAGACCCCACCTCAGATGGTCACATAGCCCTGCAGACAGGCTGTCACTGCCCTAACAAAAGGTCAGGATGTTGTTGCTCCTTTCTTTGTAATTTAGAGGATGCCTTATAGAGATGCTGATTCCAGCCTACATGACAGCTAGCATACACAGCAGACAGGTAGTTGTGGATGTAGCAAAACACAATTCACTTGGTTACCTAGGAGACAGAGTGCTGGTGTATTTAAGGCTCAGTTTATGTTTTTGTATAAAAGCTGTTTGGAGAATAAATGAGAGGAATTTTTCCACATGGGAACTCAGGACTTTATGAGGGATCACTGAGAATCTCCCTTCCTATAAAGCCATGTGAGTTGTGTCTTTATTCCTGCATCTCCATGCCTGTCCAGAGAGAGTTTATGTTGGGGTCTGGTCAAGAGAAATAATTTATGGTAAGGCTAGCACCGGACCCCGACATTGGTTAATAAAGAAACTGCTTTGGGCCTATAGAAAATCTGTAGGGGAACGAAAGAACTAGGTGGGGAAAACTAAACTGAACTCTTGGAGAAAGGAGGCAGAGTCAGGGAGAAGACATGGAGCCACTGCTGGAGACAGACATGCTGAAATTTTGATGCTAGGCCACAACCTTGTGGTGATACACAGATTAATGGAGATGAGTTAAATTAAGATGTAAGAGTTAGCCAATAAGAAGCTAGAACTAATAAGTCAAGCAGTGATATAAATAATATACTTTCTGTGTGATTATTTCAGGCTAAGCAGCCAGGGACTAACTAGCATCCTCCTCACTACACTGGGTTAGACTCTAGCACCAACGTGGCAACTCACATCTCTCTTCTAGGCTCCATGGACACCAAACACACACAGCATGTATCTAGCTAAATACACACAGAAATAAAAATAAGACTTTTTAAAAATGATAATACTATATTTGGGTTTATTTGTTTAATGCTGACTCTCAGATATGAAGGTTTAAATATGTTTCAGTGTTAGAAATATTTCATATTAATTGTAGAAAGCATAAGGGGAGACTTTCTTTTTATAACTACCACCCTGTTAAACACAACACACAATTATAGCAAAGCCTGTGTGAGGTGCTCCTCTGAAAGCTGGCTTACTCTCTGCTCAGGGTATATTTGCTTTTCCCTATGGTGTTTTTACACAGTCTTGTCGTTGGAGAAACCCACAAGCATTTCATTGTCAAACACTGAAGAGCTATGCATGTAAGATTTAATTATGTCTTCCTCGTGAGGCAGTACTGTTTGGTTTAACCCTTGACAGAATAGAAACTCCTTCCTGTCACACCATGGGGATCTTGGCATGTTCTTTCTCAAAGTCAGGGATGAAAACCACCATCCTCATGTGAATAGCACAACAAAAGACTGTCTTATTCTAAGCTTTCAACGATTTCCCATGATTATGACAAGTAAGTCTCATTTTATATTTCAAACGACATCAGTAACATGCGATTTTCTAAGCACAAAAGTGTATGTATATAAATTTCACTGTATGTTTTCATGAAGAACAATATATGTGTATTAGAATACCAGTACAGTTACCTCCCTTTTGCATAATTTACAGTTTATACTCTATGAATTCCTACTCTAGGCACAAAAGTATATTTTGAAACAGAAAATTTGGAAACAGATGAACCAAAGATCTTTTAAAATTAAATATGTCAAATTTTGGCTAAACTTAAAGAATAATAGAAATTTTCTAGGGAACACTACATCATGTCCATTGTGTCAGATGTTTACAGAACTTAATATCTTCCTCTGGATTACAAATCTTGATTATTCATGTTCACACACTCCCCTCCCATCATTGCAAGCATACTGCACACATTTGTAGCTACAACTCTCAGTAGGGACACACAAGCAGGAACACTTAGTGTTTCCATTCGATCATTTCGGTTTGTCATAACCTTATTGGGGTTATGTAGTCTTAAAACAAAAGTCATACTCAGTGAGCCCCATTAAAACTGTGAAATTCAAAACCAAACGTGTAAACAGTTGTTTTCTCTAGAATTGTCCTTGTGATTTGATATTAATCATAAATATCTTTTGACACTAATTCATAAATCACAAAAACACGAACTGTTTAGAGTAATTTAGGAAAAATAGAACAGTTAAAAAATTAGTTAATGTGGAGGGTTGAAGGAAGTTTGGAGCAGTAGTGGTGGTTGCCTTCCCCAACACATCAATTGGTTGTCCCATGCTAAAAGGGCAGCCCTGAAAACATACATACAAGTATCATTTTAAGGACTGATTAAGCTATATCTAAGCATATATATATTATATATACACATATACATAATAAATGTAGTAACTATTAGTGAAATAGGAAGCCATGGACTTGAAGGAGGTTGGGGAGGTGTATATGGTAGGATTTGTAAGGAGGAAAGTGAAGGAAGAAATGTTTTAATTATAATATCAAAAAACAGACAAACAAACAGAAGGAACACATTTTTTTACATACCATATCATATAACCTCAACCACATCAAATTCTACATCACCTTGGCATCCCATTCTCCAGAATTGTGAGAAATAAAGTTTGCTCTCTGATGTACCCATGGTAATTTATTGTAGACAATGAAATAGAATTAGAGGATGAAATGTGTTCCTAAGGCAAAAAATTATACTTTAAATGATAATTTTTATTTATTTTTTAAATAAATAATTTACACCTTTGTGCTCTCAAAATGGAGCAGTTTATAGCATAAGCTACTACATCTTCATTAAAACACTGGGAAATTTTTCCTTATTTGTGTCACTGAAATTGTGATCATTTAATAACAAAACAGAAACACAAAACAAGATACATGACAAACATTAAAGGACATGAACGGCACACCAGAAAACAATTCTTTGAGAATTATTCATTTATTCATGCTTTACATTGATCAGGATAATAAAGTAATTGATTAAAATGGGAATTGTGTGCCCCATTTGATATCTTAAGATTTTATTTGACAAATATGATTTCAGAACGTATATTAAGCTTCAATTTTTTATTTTTTAATTGTGTGTATATCTGTTAGTCTGTCTGTGAGTGTGTGTCATCTGTTTGCTTTTGCCTGTGGGGCAGGAAGAGGCTTCTGGTCTCCCATTGCTGAAGTTACTGGGTAGTGTGCTACCCAGTATGGGTGCTAGGAACTTAATTCAGGTCCCCTGAGAAAGCTGGAAGAATTCTTAACTACTAAGATATGTCTCCAGTTTCAAGTTTTCAAACCTAATATTCAAACAAAACTGTTTTTATAGCTCATTTTAAGTTAAAGAAAGTTTCTAGAAATATAAGACGGTGTGGATCCCAGGGAGAAGGGAGAATGGTGACTGGGAAGTGTAGAGGGAAGGTGTGAGCCTTTGAAAAAAAAAACTGACTCCCAAAGGAAGAGGCATTATTATGAGGAGTGTTCTTTTTGGAGGAAGTGTGAGACTGTGGGGGTGGACTTTGAGGTCCTTTTCTCAAGCTTCATTCAGTGTAACACACAGTCAACTTCCTGTTGCCTCTGAGTCCAATGTAGAACTCTCAATTCTAACACATCTGCTTGCACTCTGCCAAGCTCCCTGCCATGATGATAATGGACTGAACCTCTTAAACAGTAAGGGAGCCACCCCAGTTAATTTTTTTATGAGTTGCTATGATCAAGGCACATAAATCACAGCAGCAAATTCCGTAACAAAGACAGAGGGGAAACTGTTGTCAGGATGCATTTGAAACAAAAATATAAGAAAATAAAATACAAAAAGAAATAGATTTCTAAGATTTGTTAAAAGTTAAAAAAAACATTTTCAAGTTTCAAATGACTTTTGGCTTCCTTTCTTATAATGAATGTAATGAAAGTATGATATTTCAGTACTTTAGCTGTGCAGTGCAATAAGTACTTAATTATAGTCATTATGAAATACAATATTCACTTTTGAAAACAGATTAAATGTGAAAGGACCTTGTTATAACTACCTTGCTATAGGATCCTATATTTCTTCTCTGTGGTCTGTAGCTCTATAACTCAATAGTTCTATAGTTCAGGAACAGTACCTGATTTTCCTCAATGTAAGACACCATCATTAAGATGCTCGATCAGTGAGACAGCCACATTTGCGTCATCACTTTGCTCCTTTCAGTGTGAGTAGCTGTGTTCGTTTCACAAGTGGTGCTAAAACAAAAGGCTGTTGATGAAGCGAATGCACCACAAAGGCTGGATTTCAGAGGACTGACGAAAATGTGTGTATGTGTGTGTCTATGTTCATTTACAAGGAAGAATATGTAACTTCTTGTTTTCAAATGCAAAAAGCAAATATATAAAATTCAAATACTCATGCAATTTAATTCACAAGATTAATTTATGGTTTTGTATACAGTTGTTGTAGAGTTTGCTAATTCTGGAAGAAATTAAATACTTATAATCTCAAAATATTTTATTCTAGATTGACAAATTAGAAAAAATACATAAAAATCCTCAAAAAGGATAATTTCATTGTGAGTTTTAAAATGACCTAACTATAAGCTAGACTCAATTACATTTTTTCCTTCATTTCAGTTGTCATGGTCATGTTGTCTCTTCAGAGCAATATAAACCCTCACTAAGAGAGCAAGTTAGTCAGTTACAACTGACAGAAAAAAATATATAATAAATATCTGACTCAGTTTCTTCCTTTGCTCCCATGCACGTTTCAAAAAATGATATAGGCCTATAAATATGTACTGTAGGAATTATGACACGTGGATCAATGCCTTAGATGGTTTATTCTTCAGTCTTCGTTTTGTTTTTCTCTTCTTTTCTGCATAGCACTTGCCAAGCTTCACCAATAATACACAGAGATGTAAGACTTGAAGAAATACTTAGAGAACATTCACTAGGTTCATTCAAGAAGCCCACGTTAAGTATTACAGGAAAGGTCACTATATCCTCAAGATTCAAAAGAATGTCAATATTTATATGAAATAAAAAAATTGTTACTTGANCCTATAAATATGTACTGTAGGAATTATGACACGTGGATCAATGCCTTAGATGGTTTATTCTTCAGTCTTCGTTTTGTTTTTCTCTTCTTTTCTGCATAGCACTTGCCAAGCTTCACCAATAATACACAGAGATGTAAGACTTGAAGAAATACTTAGAGAACATTCACTAGGTTCATTCAAGAAGCCCACGTTAAGTATTACAGGAAAGGTCACTATATCCTCAAGATTCAAAAGAATGTCAATATTTATATGAAATAAAAAAATTGTTACTTGATGTATCTTTCTACATTAGCAGAAACTTGTGAAAAATACCACCTTCTTCTAATTGAGGCACTACTGCCTATGAAATGAGCCACATCAGACGTGGCAAATACATTCATAAATGCAAATGCCGGAAAAATGGAAAGGGTCAAGCTTCACCGTTATGTCTCAAGGAAAACTAGCGAAGGCATTTGCTGAAGTGTCTTTTTAACATCTTCAGTGTGTAAATATTTATATTTTTAAAGTTTCTGAATAGTACATTTATGTTTAGCTTCAAGTACAATAAACATTTTCTGACATACAACATAATTCTCTAAGACATGCTTTTATTGGCTGCATATTTTGAATTTCATGTTTTGTGGAATTAAATTTTGTTATTGAAAATGAAGTTTCCATCAAAAGTTTTTAAAAGTTACACATAATTAAGAAAATTAAATATGCATACATATTACATGAATGGAAACTTATAGATAATAGTTTATAAAGGCTATTTCTGACATCATCACATGCTAAAATTAACTATAGCACAAATGGCTGAAAAGTGAAACAAAATGTACAGTGAGTGTCTTAGAGTTTTATCTTTATGATAAAAGCATGGATATTGAGGGTGGGTATATGAAGTTATAAAGAACACATTTAAATTAGACATCAAATATTTCTTAAAAACAACAAACAAATAAATACATATGCATTAGCACATTATCAAACTTTACACATACAGAATATTTGAAACACATGTACCATTTACTTTCAAATTATATGGATCCATTTTATAAGAAAAATTAGAATTAGCTATTTAATTAAAGAACCTCACAGAATGAACATGACCTAAACCTCCAAAATAAAACTGTCTGAAACATTAAACTGATTATAGCCAGATATTCTATTTCCTCAAACAAAAACGCAATGTTTTTTTTAACATAGGAAAATTTCATATACACCACAAAGACCTCAGAAGTAATGAGCTTACATCTGTCATTGATTTCTTCTATATAAAAATGTCTCTGACTGTGTGACCTACTGATATTGAACCTACTTGTATCTCAGTCACACTGGGAAAAGAAAAAAGTAAACCATTATGTCCAGAATAAATAAGGCCCCACCATTCTGGATCAAGTGTTTACAATGTTTTCCTGACATCAGTTTTTCCAGGCTTTATGAAATAAAGAAAATCTTTACAATACAATACAAGTTTTGACAATATGAATAGATCTGCCACTAACATCATGAAAATCAGTATCATTACTAGTCATTCTCACTATCTAATGCAACTCTAATTGCACCAAACATATTCCTTTTTTATTTTCCACAGTGGAATCATTACTTTAGAATGACCAGAATTTTAGAAGATGTGAAGAAAGTGAAGACTCATATATTCATATTCCTATGAGGAATACATAGTGTTATAGTCACTGTCAGGCAGTTTTCCCAAAACTGTGATCAAGAATTCTGCAATCAAAAATGTCATTTGTAGGACATAAACAAGAAAACAGACAAATAAATGCTTAAGCCAAAAGTTAATACTATTATAGTCAGTAATGGTCAAAATATATGAAGAACTTAAATATATCACTAATATATAAAAGTATTAATATACTTTTTATTTTAATTTATAATAGTATAAATACTATATAAAATATAAAATGTGCAATGAGTGTTCTAAAAGAACAAAGAAGAAAATGACAAAATAGTTCAATTAATAATAAATATATTTAATGATATAATATCAAATATGAAATGAATTAATGAGTCAGTAAATTATGTCATTATATCTTTTTAATTTTTGTTCTTCCACACTTCCTGTCTTATACATTTAGTCATGTTAACCTCACACCTATGCGTTAAAAGTAATTTATGGTAAAACTCTGATAAGGAGAGAGCATTAGGTTGTTAAGTGTGATTTCACTGGAAATAGGAATAATATATTGTAGGAAAAATAGGAAGATCCTCATGTGTTTTAGGTGCCTGAAATGATACCTTGTTCATTTAAGTAAATAATGCAACAATTTGTGGTGAATGACATGTCTATTTAGAGATAATTTCCAAAGTTTGCTTTAATTTGTTGTGTTTTCAAGATGATTTGTAAATGAGTTGCTTGAAAGTCATAAAAAAGAGGGCAGGGAAGGAGCTGAAGTTGGGACAACTAAGTGGATTATGGTACTCTAGCATTCTAAAAGATAGTGAGTGGGGATTCAGCTTCCAGATGAATACCAATATGACTTCTCCATGTCCTATGACTAAATATGTGGTATCTTCAGTAACAGTGTTTTAACATCAAGTTCTGGAGGACAATCAAATACATTGAAAAGAGCTTTTAGAAGTAATATATAACATTCACT
Source organism: Bramus lutescens (assembly GCA_001685075.1). Lineage (NCBI taxonomy): Eukaryota > Metazoa > Chordata > Mammalia > Rodentia > Cricetidae > Bramus > Bramus lutescens. The sequence goes on along the minus strand of LOEQ01002626.1, from coordinate 129,588 downwards.
ATGTAATAAACATTGGTCAATTTATATTATGAAAAGAAAATTGCTATATGCCAAAAAAGTCTTTTAAATAATATTTATTCATAATATTGAGTGGTAGTTGAATGATAACTTTATTTTCTGTCTTTGTTTAGAATAGGATCCTTAAACAAATTAATTATGAATTCTTTATAGTACATTATTTCATAATTTATAAGCTTGGTTTGCATGAAGTATTTGTTTTAGCCAATGTCCTATTGGTTTTCTCATTTGATAATTAATACTATCATAAAACTGTTCTAAATTTAGTAAAATTAATTTAAATGAAATGTAGACTCTCAGCTTTTCCCATAGCCCACAAGACATCTCATTAAGAAATGTTTTACAATGCTGACACAATACTCCAAATACTGTTCTTTAACTGGTACAGTTTTGCTTCTGGTAATACAATTTTTATCTAGCATAATGTAAACTCAAACTTCTAAGTTAGATTATCTCACTGAAAATACAGGAGTGTTTAAGAAATTACAAGTGCTTAACAATATGAAAACAAAATAATAGGAGCAACCTCACTTCTAAGAGCTAACAAAATAAATGAAAAGAAAATATGTGGAAATAAATATAGCTAAGGTTGTAAAAAATTGTAGAGTGAAAAGTGTAAAGTGCTAATGCAATAAAATGTACAGTACAAAGAGAGTAGGGATACATTCTATAATTATGGCTCAGATAAATGTTATATTGTTAAAATATTACCTTTAACAATATATAGATTCAATGTAAACTCTATCAAGTTACCAATGCTGTTCTTTACCAAGGAATGAAAATCCTGAAATTCATATGAAATTTCAAAACTAAGAAGAAGATGAAAATCTCCAATTCATGTAACAGTGCTACATTAAATAAAGATAACAGAACATTGAACTAATCAACTTACAAAAATAAGTACGTCTACACTACTCTACCAATGAGAGTAAGACGATTTTCACATAAAATAGACTCAGTATAAAAACAAGCCAGAGACCCAAAAAGCACTCCATATATTGGGAGTAAAATCTATTTCTACAAAGAATATACACCAAGGAGGCAATAATCTCAAATAAATAATACAAGAAAATTCACTATCTCCCTGAAGGAGACCTCTTATCTCTTACCAGTTACAAAATCCACTGAGAATAGATCCACTACTTCTTACCAGTTACAAAACAGTTTCAAATTGGCCAAACCCCTAAATATTAAAACTGTCACTTTGCAAGTATAGGTAGAAAATATAGAATATGCATGTTATATATGCCAGAATAGGTGAAGAGGCAACTATTTAATTAATTGACATTATGGTTAACACACCCCAAAAAGAATGAGAAAATGGCAAGAAAACACAAGAGAAATATTTAAAGCTAAAAAGCATTTAAAGGAAAACAACAAATTAACAAATAGACAGACACTACATAATGCAATATATATTTGCAAACTGTCAGACAAAATTTTAATTAGAAAAATGCATAAATATTCAAACAGTTTAGCATAAAATAGTCATAAATAATACTATTAAAGTAATGATTAATATGAAACTGTGCCACAAATATGACCAATAATGAGAAAAATTTTAAATCATTAATCGTTAGGAAAATGCTAGCTAAGTGACAATGAACAATGACCTTTATGTAAAATGGCCACACAAAAGTGACATAAAGTTGTGTAATTCTGTCCAGATGTTAAGAAAGTCCATGGTTTTAAGAATGAGGTGACCTTGAGGATTGGTAAAGTTTTATGCTATAGTAAGATAGAACATAGGACATAACTTTCTCAAATGAGATAAAATGGTATCTTGATGTGGGAGTCCCCTCTGATTGCTGTGATTACTATTAATGAATAAAGAATAATGAATAAAGCTCTGCACCTATAGCAAGGCAGAACTTAGGTAGGCAGGAAAAGTTAGGCTCAATGCAGGAAGAATGAAAGGTAAAGTCAGAGAGACGCCATGGAGCCACCCTTGCAGATTTGCTGAAACTTTGCTGGTAGGCTATGGCCCTGTATGATGCACAGATTGATGGATATAGGTTAAATTAAGATGTAAGATTTTGCCAATAAGAAGCTAGATCTAATGGGCCAAGCAGTGATTTAATTAATACAGCCTCTGAGTGATTCTTTCAGGGATTACTGACTGGGAACAAACTAGCAACCTCCTTCCAACAAATTGGTGCAACATGGTCAATTAAAATCCACTTAAAACCTGAGAGAATTAGAAAGAAATTCTAGACACAAAAATACAGAGTTTAACACAGCTTCTTGCTGTTTGCTGGCAGGGTGTAGCAGCTCCTTTAAGAGAGGTTTTCCTGACTCGGTGGAGATAGCAGAAATGCTGCCAAATTTTGAAATGCTGGCTTTCTGGCCATGCTGCCAGTGTGACCTTTGGCTCTTTCGGGAGATGGAGCACTTGCATGGGGTTTATGAACAGCGTGCTGCGGCTTACTTGATGTCAACATTGACTAGCTGTGTGTGTGGCTCTAAGAGGCACAAGTGGCTGACTCCATTATGCTGGACTGGCTGGGGCAAGCAGGAAGTTCTATATATACCATAGTAATAGTGCAGCTTAAATTTTAGACTGCGTAGGAAAGCAGAAAGTACCATCTATACCATACCAATTGTACACCTTAAGTTTTAAGAAGTACTTAGCATTTTAAAAAGCAGCCCTGGACAGTAAAAAATTACAGATACACAATACGACAGATTTAGACATAAAAGACCTCTAAATGGGTCACATTGTTGGATAAATGTATGTAGGCTTGGGAGAGAGAAGAAAAAGGATAGAGAGAGTTATGAAAAGAAGTGTTTTTTATAAAGTCTTTAAAGAGACAGAGTAGAGATAATCATAGATTAAAAGAAGAAAAATATGCCATATAAAAATGGAAAATTCACAGAGTCTGAATTATTTATATTATTGTGTTATCTTTGAATTTTTTTAGATTTTGTTATTATTATTAAAAATTGCCATTTCCTCCCCTCCTCCCAATTCCCTCCCCATCCCTCTCCTCCTCCATTTCCAATCATAAGAGCAGTCAGGGTTCCCTGCCATGTGGGAAGTCCAAGGTCCTCCCCGCTCCATCGAGGTCTAGGAAGGTGAGCATCCACACACACTAGGCTCCCACACAGCCAGAACATGAATTAGAATCAAAACCCAGACACATTGTCCTCGGCTTCTCAGTCAGCTCTCCTTGTCAGCCATGTTCCGAAAGTCCGGATTGATCACATACTCTATCAGTCCCAGTCCAGCTGGCCTTGGTGAGCTCCCAT
>LOEQ01002626.1:104291-126164 GCA_001685075.1 Bramus lutescens | reverse complement strand
ATCTACTTCCCTGCTCCAATAACCATCCTTCCTCTACCCCACCCATCCCAACCCCCCAAGCTCTCCCCATCCTCCCCTTCTCAATTATCTTTGAATTTTTTAACTGTGAATGAGCTAAGTACAGATAGACGTTTTATTGTATGGGCTACTAAGCTAAACAAGCATGTATATTATCAAGGTGATACGACTTCCAAATTTGGATCTAAGGATATGTTGCTTTGGAAAAGAGGTTTTTTGCTTGTTTCCACAGAGGTTGAAAACCTGCGGATTGATTCCAGACTTGTGGGGTTTGTTGGAACAAGACCACTGGATGTTGCCATGAACACCCCCCAAAATTACTACACTCAATAAACAGCAGGAAGCTGTTTTGATAGAACTATGCCCATGATCCCAAATATTGTTAAAATATTTGCTAATATTTAAAGTGGGGTATGCTATAGAGATTTGCATTGGTATGGATCTTGCTTTATTGATACAAATTTAAGGTCAATTTTGTTGTATGTATATTTCTGCTCTTGATTAAGGTATTGTATTTTTATAGCTCATTAAAATGCAATGAATAATTAAGAAATATAGGTTAAAAGATAATCATCTATAATAGTCAAGCTTGTAGTCATGTTAGTTAGATTTTTTAGATGTACAGAGAAGTATTTCAGATGAATAGGCATTCTTCAAACCCTTCAAAGACTACAGAATATGGAATTTAAAGTGTTTTAAGAATTTCGGACTTTCATGACAATGAGACACATCTGCTTCTGGCATAACCAATTACTTCAAGTAATAGATGGGCATCAAAGAGGCTCCATATGCTTGATAAACTGGACATGCATAACCCACAGAATAAAGACTGCTAAACTTGCCTAAAGGTGAGATGTTCCTTTGGGGTTCCTGCTTCATTAAAGACTCTGCTAGACATTCTGCAGGATACAGAAGAAAGTGATTGGCAAACTGCCAATATAGGCAAAACTGTCTTTAAGATTTTCTGCTTCATGGAAAAATCTGTTGGATACTGTGGGCTAGTAGGCTGAACATGAATGCCCCAAATGGTACAGAAAACCTTTGGGTGACTGTCCAAGCAGCAACATGTCTTATCAATTCTAGAGTTTTGGAAGTTGCTTACAATGTACTTCCTTTTTACTTAGGTAATATTATATCCTTCTGGAGTCTTTGATGGAGTTGAAAATTTTACATAGCTTTCCTTAGTTATGATAAAAGATAAAGTATATACAAATATTGTAAGTGAATTCTTGCTTGATACTTTTTCATTATATGTAATTTTACTATGTTAAAGTTCAAACCTTTCTTTTTATTTAAACAAAATAGGAGAGGTGATGTGGGAGTCACCTCTGTGTGCTGTGATTACCTTTAATGAATAAAAAAAAAACTGCTTTGGACTTATAGCAAGGCATAACTTAGGTATGCATGAAAAGCAAACTGAATGCTGGGAGGAAGAAGGGCAGGATCAGAGAGATACATAGAGCTGCTGCAAAGATAGATGTGCTGAAACTTTGCTGGTAGGCTACAACCCCTTGGTGATGCATAGGCTAATGGAGATGGGTTAAATTAAGATATAAGAATTAGCCAATAATAAGCTAGAGCCAATGTATCAAGCAGTGATTTAATTAATACAGTTTCTGTGTGATTATTTTGAGTCTAAGCAGTTGGTAACAAACAAGTGACTTCCTTCCAACAGTACCTATTTCACAATGGGGACTACAATTAAAAAGAATATCCATATTGAAGGAATTCATGCATATTCACAATAGCATCATTGAAAATACTCAAGAAATTGAAATAACTAGAAAACTATTAGATGTAATAATCAATGGAATTGTAGGACACAAAAAATCAATGTGTAAGAAGTTATATATATGTATATATACATATATATTTATACATTCTCAGAGAAAGAGTTTAGAAAGCCCTCATTCATAACACAATTGAAAACTAACTATCAAGGATTAAACATAAAAAAGAAACAAAAATCTCTGCAACAAAAGCAGAAGACAAAGAAAAAGATCTGTATCTATATAGATTGATATATAGATATAGAATATAGATAGATAGAAATATAGCAGATAAATAGTTATAAGCATATCTGTAAAATATGATTTAGAAATGATATTAAAAATAGTATTATTAGGTAATGAGAAAAATGATTTCAGGCAAAAGGAAACATGATCCACAAAAGATAAAACAAAGCCCATTTCCTATGTGAATGTCTTTGATAAATGTACTCGGATATGTTATGTACTTAGATAAATATTGCCTGTTAAATTAGATAGACTATCTCTCTCTCTTTCTTTCTGTAAATTATATATATATATACATATGTGTGTATACATATATATGTTTGCATGTAAGTGTGAATATACACATACATATCCAAAACATATACACATACCTGTATGTATATTCACATGTTTCTCTACCTATATATCCCCCACACATATATATTCTCTCTATATATGTGTATATATCCCATCCATAAATATTTGTGTCTCTGCATTTATCCAAATATCCATTTTTCTCTGTACACTCATACATTTTTGCCTACATCCTTGTTATACTTATTTTCTTTAAGAAATTTGACCTTTACAAATTTTGATTCTGAGGTATTTAGAAGAAAATAACATTAAAGATGTGTTTCTGTGAATGTTTGTTGGTTCATTGAATTGATTAACAAACTTGATTTTTGTTAAAGCATCAATTCCTATTTTTCTGTCATAAAGAGCACGTGAAAACTGAGAAGCATAACTATTCCCTCTTATATCCTCTTAGAAAGATACTCCATCGAGAATTTGCATGTGTGTCCATCATTTAAAAATGAAGCTAATGGTTTCTTTTCTCTTTGTAGTACAGAAAATATATGGAAGTAAGGGGTAAATTTAGGTTTCCAAATTCAAGTACATGCAAGCTGAGCATCTTTGTGTCTGTCCACAGACACAACACTTGAAGTTGAGATTTCTCAAAAACATTTCAACTTCAGAGCTCCATCATTTATTAAAAGGAAAATTGAATTTCTGACCTTGAAGAATTTCTGCTATTACAGTGATAGTATTGATTTTGAATGGAAGAAATCCTGAAAATGGGAAAGGAACACATAGGCAGAATCTCATAAAATAAAGAACTGATTGATCAGTTCTCTTGTGCTCTTATCTGAGAAGACAACAGTGTTAGATAAAGGTTATGTCACTGTCTTACAAGACAATGTTTCTGGCAGTACCTACACTTAGTACATTTCTATGGCTTTAGACTTCTAACTAGCTTCATATAAAGCTCTACAATAGAGGACAACAAATGAGCTCTGAGAAATTATACTAAACTATAGAACAACTAAACAGTTTTCAAATAGGCACAGGGCTAAGGAATATCTGTGAGAAAGTTTGGGAAGAACATAAATATTGATTTTACCAAATTTATTTGTTTCAGCCTAATAAAGAGAAATTCTGAATATAATATTATAGTAATAATATTAAAGGATTAGAAAGTCACTCAAAATCTTACTGGCTGGATAAAATATAGAACATAAATTGACCTACCCCAAATGTTTTGAAATATTTTCATGTTGTTATGATACTACTGAAGTTCTCTAAAGCATAAGTAGATTGAAATGTTTAAGTGGATTTTTATTTTTTTTATTCAAGTCCTATTGTAGACCATAAGAATAAATTGGTGAGGGAAGCCTAAACATTCTTAAAGGTCCAAATGGCTATTCTGTGCAGGTTGTAAATTTCCATGGGAGTTATATTCACTGAACCAGATCTTTAAAAGAAGTGGAGTTAATTAGATACCAGTGTGACTGAGGTCAAATGCTAGTACTTACTTAAAAAGGACAAGTGAGCTTCAGTTATCGTAATGAACAGCAGTCAAAACACTCAGGAGTGTGGTCTGGTGCATGAAGGCCTCTGACACCAGCTATTTGATCATGGTGTTCTTAGAAGGGACATAAAGGTTTGACTTAATCTGTATAAATACTCAAGCAAGAAAGAATATAACTTAAATACCAGAACAGAACCAAGCCTACTTTACAGTTTTGAAACAAATAAACAAAATATTAGGATAAACACTATTACCATTGGAGAGAATTTCGCATAGGCTCTCTGACCTTCAGAGAGAAGACTTTGCTAGAAAGATAAATGAGTACAGATAGAACTCTCTTTACATACAAAGCTTGATAACAAAACTGTACCATGTTCCTACTGGGATTTCAGTAATTAGTCCAGCCTTTGTAGACCAGAAGGATGTTGAAGAGGTGATTCCTGGTTCCATTCACTGAATTCTTTGATGCCATGGAAATATAGATACTCATGGAAATCTAGTTGGGGGAAAGAGGTAAAATAGGTATGGTATGAGGAGATGGAATAATTTGCTAATACTGTATAAGAAATTATTACCAATTTGGCAAAGTAAAACAGCAATACTTTATTCTCTCATAAGTTTTCTGTATTATAAAATATAGCGTATTTTCCATGACTTCTGTGTTCAAGGCTTTAATATGCTAAAATTTGCATGGAAATCTCATCTGAGATTCAGAGACCTTTGTAAATGAATAGCTGTTTTTGATGTAGATTGTAGAACTGAAATTTTTGTAAATTCTCACCTGGACCTGTTTTCAAGTAGCAGAGATATTTCACTGTTGACCCCCTGCCACTTAGGTCCCCACATATCTTAAGGGACTCCAGATCTGCAAAAATGTATGAATATTTTAAAGAGGATTATGAAGTATTGCTTTGTTCCTAACTGAAATTTAATTATTTGAGTTTTTGTTATTTCTGCAAATTTTACCTATCATACAAATGAAATGGAAGAATACTCCATCCAATTCACAAGTGGAGTTCATACAGATGTTAGTAAGTGTACACTGTGCAAACGAAGTGTTAGAAATCTCAGGGTCCTTCTAGAATTCTACTTGCCACAGAAGCTTGGGCTGCAGAAATGGGTCTTTAAAACATGATAATGAATAATAATAATAATAATAATAATAATAATAATAATAATAAAGACTTCAGCTTTTAGAAGTAAGACTAGAACAAAATCAAACAGTGCAACAACAGTGTCTGGAGGCATGCTTAGAACTAATTTAAACTAAGGTATTATGTTTCAGTGGATTTATTGGAATGACATTTTAAAGGATAATGCAGAAAATACAAAAATGTTGACATGATTTAAAAATGCTCATAAGGAACCTAATATCCTTGATAGTTAGACATTTGAATGAGGAAAAGAACAAATAAACGATAAACCACCTAAGCATGGTGGTCACCAAAAGAAGAGAGGACTTAAGAGAAAAGGCCTATTTTGTGTGAGGAATTAAAAAGTTAGATATTGAAATAGAAATGTCTATTTGTAGATAAAAACGGCCAACAATGTGGGGATTAAACACCACAAAATATTTCATTTAAGTATATCTAAAGACAAGAATTGGTCTCAATGCTTTAAAACCATCATGTAAACAATAAATGTTTCTTTGAAATTCCTTGAGAGAATCTGCTTGCCTTTTCCAGCATTAGGAATCTTTATTTGTACAAATAAGGGTTATCTTCTTAAAAATGAATAAAATAATGAGTTCTTTTTATACTAATGCTTTGACTTTGCATTGATCCTCTTCTAAGTCAATGAACCCTTACATTTACACATATTTTGCTTTTATGAGTTGATATTATATTTTCCATAATAAATTTATTTGTTCAGTTAACTTGATATCATGTGCAACTTAAATTCTTCCTCTTCGTGGATTTTGATATTCTAAGTGAATAGATACTTAGATATATGTATATCTCTTTATGTCATTATATCTTTCAAAAATAAAAGGAGTATTCATATTAATTGTTACTGTCTTAATATATTAATGTATTTTTACATTGTCTTCATATTGTTTTATTCCCATGTCATTATCACTTTTACATTAATTTCATTTCTGCACTTCTCTGTCTCATGTGATTTTCTCCATCTCAACATATCTTATATAATGTTTATAAAAATGTCATGTTACTCCCTTAATATTAAAATTGGTTAAAATGAATCCAACAATGTCAAGTTATTGAAAGCTGAATAAAGGAGAAATTTATACTATATTGTTCAATATTCAAAGTTAAATAATTTATCTTATATTGACAAGATTAAAATTAATGTTTAATGTTTATAAATGATTTATATGATTTTATTTTCTTATTATTATAAATTACTATTATAAATAAGACCTTAATACAAATGTATAGTTTAATAATGTAGGAAAAATTTTGTAAATTATTGAAAACACATTATTCATCTGTTAAAATTAAGGACTTTAATTAAAATAGATGTTAACAAGAGAGTGTTTTATGTTTAATTTTTATGTGTTATATAAATCAAAATAAATACTTTCATAAAATTTGTTATTTTCATAATAAAAAACCCTCACCTCAAAGTATGTTTATTATTGAAGACTTTAAGAAATTTCTTAGTAATTCCTAAATTATAGCTGGGAGAAAAGAAAGGAAACTACGTGCTTATCCTGAGTCACCAAAAGCACTTGAATCAGAAGTTTGAAATGAAAATAGATGTTATGTGCTTTAAGAAGAAAGGCAAGCGTATCTTTATTTGTCATCAGTATGACTTGATTATTTTATATTACATATTATTGTTTAACCAGAGAAATTTTCAGTTGTAATTTTACAGGTGTCCATTATCTGTCATTTAACCTTTCTGGTGTCAGAATCTAGAAATGAATTATTTAAATGCCATGGAAATGAATGACTTAGTCTTTTACTTCATGCCAAATCACTGTAACTGGTGTTTGTACATTCCACAGTATCTCTGGAGTTGCATGGCAACACAGTAACACTGAGTACCCTCATTCATTCAGTAATTCTATATACCTATTACATGGAAGCTGATGTTGAAGAGGAATTTTTTTTAATTGAGAGGAAAATAATGGAATCATTTTTCCACACATGTAATATTTTGCTGCAGAAATACAGGTGATGGGTAACAAAATGAAGAGAAAACTAAAAATTATGTTAGGAAACTGTCATTAATGGTAAGGGAATACCAGAGAAAGCCATCTTAAATGGCTTTGGAAACAAAATACAAGATCAAAGATAGTGCCTATTAAAAGTCTGTATGATTGTTAATAATTTTGTGATTCCTCACATAAAATTCCCTAAAGGTTAAAGTGCAATTCAAGAGTCTCAGGTTAATATACAATTCCATTTTGGAGGCTGGGCAATTCCTATTGTATACCCTAAGTTGCCCATGCATTTCCATGTTAGAAATCCGATACCGATATATTTTTATAATTGTGTCTCTAGAAGACTTTAAATCACTCCTTAGAGAATGACTAACACTGTGAAATACCATGAGTACATTTACCAAGAGGATATGTACAATGAGACTACTGTTATACTGACGCATATCTTTCCTCCATTGAATTCCCTGAGTAGGAATCAATGGGTAGATCCAATAGGCGTACTATTATCTGATCTATCAGCAAATACTGTTCCCAGTTCAAATATAAAATTTCTGGATTGTATGCATACCTTAGAATCATGGGCAAATTAATGGCTTGAGAAGAACTGAACTAGTAGGGAGTTTCATTTCAAGTCTTTTGTTCGGATTATACTGGCAGGGAACTTGGAAAATTTAGAAATCATGCTTCAATCTGCATGATACTGAGAAAACAAGGTCACCTCTAATACCAAGCATTAATGAATGTCATATAATTGACAAACATGACACTTATTTATCTCTTGTTTGTATGGATTTATCAAGATGATATTCCTTTAATTTATGTCACAAAATTAAGACAATTTATGAATGACGGTTTGGAGATGTTTCAGAGGTTTGGGGGGATTGAGAGATTTGAAGGATAACTTTTAGAGGGCCGGAGCCTGGAAAAGAACAGGGAAATTAATAGCATCAATTTAAATTTTAGTTAAAACATCTTTTTAAATAGCAGAAACAGATGGTATTTCTATCGATGAATGGAAATGTACTCATATTTATCTCTTATAGTGTCCACCATAAGTGGTTAACTGGTTGCTATATTATTTAAGCTTTTTGAGCTTTGCCTCCCTTACCTTGAACAGGATATCAGCTAACTATCCAGGTGGTAGCTTCACCTGGATTCCTGAAAATAACAGAAAATCTATTAAATATTTTACTTGATCTTATCCCAGAAACTATTATAGTTTTTCACACCCTCTGCCCAGCTGGTCATAAAATGGCTACTGGTTTGTGGTTTTGCCTGCACAGATTTAGAATAATACCCATCCCTATGGTATTTGGTAATACATATTGTTAAGTAGAACAAAGCAAATAATGTACAAATTTTAGTGTTGCTTAAGACTACTAATATGTCAAGATGTGTATATGAGAGGTCATTCAGTCTCTAATTTGCATACTTGATCCGAGAAATGTTTTTAAGACAGTATTCTACTCCTGTTTTCTATTTTCAAAAGAATTTTTCACTAAACGTATGCCCATTACCTATACTGAACCACAGGAAATTCTTTTGCTCTAAAGCTGGGAAAGGATGATGATATATATTTAATGTTATCTTCATGCTTATGCATACACTTTTATAACGCTGAATGTGTACATTGGAAAGTCGAAACATATCCCAGGTGGAAAAACTTAATTGGCAATCCCATTATAAGCTTATCACGAGCTGTTGCTTCTTCTGCAAGGTGAGTGACAACTAGAATATATTAAGGGTCAATCTCAGTTAATATCTACATGTATCCATAGGGACCACCATTAATGGACTGATGTAATCCATTTACTGGTGATTCACTGTACTGTGTCCTTGGGGGCTTTTATCCTCCTTCATTTTCAAATGACTCCTTTCCTTTTAACACTGACGAAAATATTGACGAGAATATTATCTATTACATTCAGTAGAAAGGATATTACTAAAATTTATGATCAATAGCATGTACTCTAAAAACATCATAATAAGTTATATTGTAAAAGCACGAACCTAGGCTATGAATATAATTTAGGTTCTACTTTACATGGAACTCTCCACATAAGCTTTAAAGCAAATTACACTTTGTGTGTGTGTGTGTGTGTGTGTGTGTGTATGTATGTAGTATTTTTGCACTCGTGTATGTGGGTGCCTCTGACTGCATTCGTATTCGAAGGCATGACTACGATGCTGCTGTTCTGCTCTTCTCTATCATTTTATGCCTTTGTCCCTCAAGACAGGATGTCTCATAGAGTCTAGAGCTATGCAGAATATCTGTTGCTATTTTCAGACATCCTAGACCTTCATTTTGTTCTTCTAAATGACCCCAGAAATGCGTTCATAGGTGTTCTCTCTCAATTTCCTTTTACATTACCATTAAGGTGTAAGTGTCTATTGAAAAAACAGAACATTATATATAATCCATAAATTTAAAAAATACAAATAGTCCTCTAAAGACAAGAACATCTTTATCTACTCTTTTATAATTTGCCTATGCGTCTTCCTATTGGAAAGACTGCTTTTAACTTGTTCTGTTAAGATTTTCCTCATTCTATCACAATACTAATGATTTCAAAAGGAAAATCTGACCGCAGTTTAATCTTTTCTGTAAACTAAGAAGTTGACTTTCCCTTGAGTGGAAAGTGTGGAATTCAGAGAACACCACGATAATACAGACATGCTCTAATAGCTCTGTGGTTGCTTCTATGGACAATAAACTTACCTTTTAGTGTATATAGGATACTATATCTGGGATTCATTTAGAATCAAACTGTGGAATATACCATCTCCATATAAGTGGTTTGTCTGTGTTTATCTCTGACTTTTGAAATAATTGTCAACTAAGATATGAAGTGTAATACTACCTTGACAACTACCTGATAGTCTATTTGGACAAATATTCTGGATGTAGCTTCAACTGTTTTCCCATTTTTGCAGCCCTTTTTCTTCTTTTAAAGAATGCATTTAAATTCTCATCACCTCTCCTTATCTTTTCTCCCTCCAACCTCTTACGTCATCTCCTTCAAACTCCTCCCAACTTCCTTTTCAATTGAGATCTTGTTTCCTTTTAGATTATTATTGTTATATTTTATGTAACATATATATATAATCTATAAATATAAATATTCATATATAAGCAATCTGCTGAGTCCATTTTTGATTTTTTATGTGTATCTAATTTCAACAAAAATCACTTTGTACTGGATTACCAATTGAGAGTTTATGATTAAAAATTTAAAACCCAAATTAGCATTATTTTGCCAAGGCCAGTCAGCATATATGCTGAATATAGATATTTGTAATACTGCCTGAGGTTTGAATGGCAAGCTTTTGGTGTGATTCCGCATTCCACAAGAACTGTTGTTAATATGTATTTTTTTCTGCCTTCCAGATTTCATTTACAGGGAATTTGTGAACTTGATCTAATATTCCTATATGAAGAAGATAGTTTTCCCACAACCAAAGAAATACACAAATTTTTTAATGTCATATATATATATATACAACCTATGAAAAATAGTAAATTATTTATCATTCAAGAATATTTTGCTTGCTCACAAACAAATAATTGTTCAGATATTGAATATATCAGAATTTTTCTGTAGATCACAATAACTAAGGTACACATCTTTTCAGAGTCTATGTCTGAAAAGCATTTGCCATGATATTGTTATCATAGTACTCTTGCTTTTATTAACCATTATTAAGATCACAACCACCCCTCCTAGAGTGTAACAATACTCAATTGCAATAAAACACCTGGGAGAACTGTGATCACAAAATAATTTTATTTCATGGCAATGTGGTCTTTGTTTGCTGCAAGACTGAGATTGAAACAAAGGTATTGAATATAACCACATGATATTTTACAAATACCCAGATTACAACTTTAGTGTGCTTCCTGTTCTAAGTATAAGTAAATTTGTAGTAACAATTTCTGAAGTTCATACCAAAAAAACCCAGCAATTTTAAAACTTGTTATGAAATCTTAGAATGAACAGTCATCATATTTTCATCATAAAATCTATCTTAAATATTATATAGTTACATCAATGAGAAAAGAAGGAGGTGCTCCCTGCAAGGTGTTTCTTCACTCTGTTTTGTTGGATCCCAGAACAGGAGACTGAAACAGAGATTCCCTCTGTAAGTGAGTGCTGTGGAAATTGGTCCAGGTAAGATTTTAATAGTGAAAGCACAGATACGACAAGGGACGAAGAAAAGCAAAATTATGCCATTAGTTGACACCAAGCGTTGCTGAGATGCCCAAGGAATTTTGATTAGCATCAAGACACAAATGAATGTTTTCAACAGATATAAAGACTATTTAGTGTCAGTGATCAGTGACAACAAACTCTTTTCCTGGAATGGAATCACCTCCTAAGCAACTCTGTAGAGCTTTGCAATAGATAATTTGGAGCCTTTAGAGTAAGAGACTTGGGGTAAGATGTTTATACAAAACAGTCCTGTCATATTTGAGTTAGAAAATTGTTGTGGGATAATCTTTTTGTACACGGTAAAGATGTGCCTCTGCCAAGACACCTTCTGATTGGTTTAATAAAGAGCCGAATGACCAGTAGCTAGGCAGGAGAAGATAAGTGGGACTTCAGGAAGAGACAGGAACTGGGGTATATCTGAGAGGTGGTGGATTTAATAACAAGATGCATATCGAACGTAAGGTTCAGAGAAGAGGTGGTGAGCCACATAGTAGAAGGTAGATAAACATAAACAGGTTATGATTAGTTATAAGAGCTATCTGGGAACAAGACTAGGCGAAGGTCAAGGTTTCATACTAAATAAGAAGTCTCCATGTTATTATTTGGGAGCTTGCCATCTAATGAAAAGTCCAGATACAGAAATTGTTCAGTTTTATACTTGTCATTGCTGAAATTTTCTAGGTTTTGACAGCATGAAGTTCTTTACATTATAAGCTACATTCTCTTTATATATTCCCATCAGAACAGTTCGATCCACATATTTTCTCCCGCCTTGCTTCTTCCTTTCCTTCTCTCTCTCCCTCTATTTCACCTTCTACTTTCACTTTCATTGCACTGGGTATTTCCTGCATATTTCCATTCTCCCTGGTAGAACTCCCTCATGTTTATCCAGTTGCTTTTATTGGGTGATGGTAATAAAAAAAAAACAAAATATGAGAGCCATGTGTCCTGAACTGGCACATGGGTGACATTGCTGTCAAAATCATCTATCACAAAACAAGATGTAAGTGAATTCCATGGCCTAGTTGAACAACAGCTAAAAACAATATTTGTTAAAGGTTTGCCTTTTCTACATTTTTGTAGCAGTAAATCATCTTATTTCTTCAAAAAGTATTTCACAAAATCTTAAAAAGTAAACTTTAAGCATTTAAATGAGGTCTATTACCATCAATCCTTTCACTAACTATCAACCCAATAGTATAACTGTTTGTTTTGTGCACATTGAAACCCGTTGGTCTTACATGTAATTGAGTACTGTGTATTAACTAAGATGTTAGCATCTTGTTAAACACAAAGGGAGCAAGCATATTTTTTCTTGTTGTTCTATTTCTTAATATACAAAATTTAAAAAGAAAATTAGTTGCTCTCCTTTATGCTTATGACAACCTATTTCCTTTTAAAAACAGTTATTAGAGAAGATTATTCTGTCTATGCACATAAATAAATGGGCACAACAATAAAATGCCCCAAATTAGTGGTTGATAGAGAAAATGAAGAATAGAATTGTTTTAATTGCTAATGTGAATATAGTAACACCATAAAAAGGCTGAGTGTGTGAAGACATTAGTATAAAAGCTCTACATAATTAATTAACAATTTTGGCAGCAGAAAAATATAAACACATATTCATTTTAATAAGAACTTTAAAAATAAAAGACACTATGGGAATGGAGAATAGATGGATGAATAATAGAAAAAGGAAGCCAGAGGTGGAAAACTACAAGAAAACAGTGTTTTCAAGACACAACTGTGGAGTTACACATTTAAGTTCATAGCTGCAACAGCGTGAGCAGGGTCCAGGCAAATTTTATGCAGAAAAGCACATCAGCATGGAGAGGAGAGTTATATACAACTCTCTCTAAAAGGTGAGGTATTATCAAAACTATTGGCAGCCTATAGTTTCTGGAATAAAGAGTCACATTTCTTTATGGTGTAACTCATGTTATGGTTATCATGCATTTATGGATGGCTACACCTCAAAGTGTATTGAGCAGCAAAAAATAATCTTAGTGGAATACAAAATAAAAAAAATGATCTGGTATAGAAGAGTGATGTCAATATAGCAGATGGTGTAGATTGTAAAAAGTGTATATGATAAAAATACTTTTTATGAACTTCTCAATGAACAATGTAAAAGAAAAGAAAATGAAGCCAAAAAGTTATTGGGATGATGCATATATAAAGTTCTTTTTAATTTTAACCTCCAAAAATTTTGAG
The DNA here is from genome assembly GCA_001685075.1 of Bramus lutescens. Lineage (NCBI taxonomy): Eukaryota > Metazoa > Chordata > Mammalia > Rodentia > Cricetidae > Bramus > Bramus lutescens. The sequence goes on along the minus strand of LOEQ01002626.1, from coordinate 112,784 downwards.
GATGCAAGAAATAAACCACAAATGACAAATTTAATATTTTAAAACATTATTATACATTCTAAAATATAATCTGCCCAGTCTACATATTGTTACTCCTGTATTCTTCCCTAGTTAAGATTATTTCTCCCCCTGTCAGAGTTTTTATTTGTCTTTAGTTGTTTTTGTAGGGTTGGGGCTCCTGGCCTTTCCTTGTCCACTTTGTCAAGTCTGTTATGTTTGTGTCTTCCTTATTCAGTTCGTGCAATTAACTATGAACTTAGAGGCCCACAAAATTAAGAATAATCTAACAAGATGCACTAATAATAATACCTCCAGTTTCTCCAACTACTTCATCTCTCTCTCTCTTTCCTTTCTTCTTTCTTCCTTTCTTTTTTGTGTTGCCACAAACAATTAGAATGTGTGGGTTCATCCGTGGCATGTAAAAGAACATAAAAGAAGTATGACACCTGATATTAAAAGTATATAATTTTCCTTTTAATTTTTTATTATTTATTGATTGTGCTATTTAACAAACATGCTTTTTCTGTTATTTTGCAACTGATAATGCATTCAAGAGTATACCTTTGTGTTCAGAGAATCTGTTACTCTTTTGACTTACTGGAAAGCATCTGGTACACATGACAATTTTCTTAGAATAATCTTGAAGCATTTAGGTCTTTTTGAATCATAATCTTGACTTAAATCATAATCTAACCATTGAGACAATTTGAATTTCATCATACCAGTAGTTGGAAAACACCCAATGTTAAGTATGAACCAGTCAAACCTGCCAACAGATAATGCCTAAATACCTTATCATTCATTGTAATCACCTAAATAAGCTGATTTGGCCACTATTTTTATAAAAATAAAAATATATTTCAGCAAAACAATAACTACATTCACAACTAAGTTATTCTTCAATATGCTATTTAAAATAATGTGTTAAGCATAGCCCTTTCTGAAGAGAAACAGAAGAGAGGAGTGGATTGAGGAGGAATAGAGAGAACGGGCAGGGAGAGGAAGTGGGAGAAGAAGAAGGAGAGGAACTGTGACTGGGATATAAAATAAATGAAATTTAAAATAAAATAAAAATAATGTGTTGAATGTGTTGAGGGCAGACATACAGGTATAAAGGAATAGAGAAGAGATTGGCAGTGGGGGGGAGAGACAACTCCTCTATTTTCTTACAAAACTTTTTAAGTTTGTTGTTGCTTTCCCCACAAAGTATCTTATAAACATATAAACACACAGCGTTCTATGAATGTGCCATAATTTTCTTTTTATTTTTTGCAACTAGCCTACAGTTAAATAAATAGAAAGCCCTCAACAAAGTTTTATTGACCATGAAGAATCCAGCCTTTATACTTTTACCTTATTTTTATGTTCCACATTTGGTCTACAAGCTCTATTCACTATAATTTTTTTTATGTTTTTGATAACTATTACATTAAGCAATATTGAATATCTTGGTAAAATACCTTACACCAATAAAATATTTATGAATTTATTTATTAAATTGTAGAGGCCTTTAAGAGATAATCTTGTTGAAATGAAAGCATGTTTATGAGTTTTGGAGAACTGTTATTGTCCCTGCTGAATTGAGGGCAATACTTCAATGCTACATTAAGGATCCTAAAGGTTTTGTGAAGTTATAGATAGCAATGTAAGTACAAACAAAGGTAATAAGGTAGTTTGTCTTTCTCATTTAAATAACTCTCACAAACTACTTTCTAAATACTTAAGATTACTTAAACTTATGTCATAAACAAATGTTTACAAAATTAGTGGAAAAAATATGAAGCATCATGTCAGAAGTGTATTTGTTTTCTATCAGGACAATGAAAGTAGAGGGGCTTAAAACAATATTTTTAACATTTTGGAAAAACACTGCATGGATAAGAAAGTACAATATAGAATCTTTTGTATTTTGCTTACATATCTATATTAAATTAAAAATATATAAAATACTACCATATATGTAAAATGTAGTGATAGATGATAAATTATACATTGTGAAAGCATAGTTTATCATTGTATTAATACATGATAGATATTTTTTTAACATCTATAACTCTGTCATAGAAATGCATTCTTATTTATAGGACTCTTTCCTATTTTGTCTTTTTATTTTATTGATATTCATAATACCCTAAAATTTTGCCATACAATATGAACATTACATTAGTTACCCAAATTCACTAAATCCAAAGAAACTTAATGCATTTCAAATTTCTTTAAAAAAATCACTTAGTTTAAGGAATATATGATTGCTATATATATTGTGTAATGAGTACATGGGTTTAGGATTAAGAAAATTACTTCTTGAGGAAAAATATGGCCGGGTTTAGTTTGTTCTCCTTTAAAATTGTTGACAGAAGCATTAAAAATGTGCATATTTACAAGTGATTTGGGAGTTTAGAAATACTGCAAAACATATTTTCCCAAACAGTTAAAGAATCTTACACATGAAAAGCAGAGTGCTTGACAAGCATAATGTCATTCCCCTGAGTTTTGTAGAGCAGAAGAGGTGGCAGCAATTCCTCTGACACTACTGATGATAGCCAAGACAATTTTTTATCATTTTCAACACTCACTGAAGTGGTGCCTAGAAACGTTATGCTTATTTCCTTAATCACCCGAGGCTGTCACTTTAGAGTCTAATTTTGATGAATGTTCGTGTTCAAAGAAGAGTTTTTTAAGAAGGTGGATCTCTTAAGAAGTGATTGCTTGTAGTTTGACACTTTCATAGCACTGAATGTTACTTTTCTTATGTCTTAAATAGGGACAAATTGTAGACATCCAAAAACTATGTCTAAATTATTCAATGGTATAGTGAAAAGAAATACTTTCTGATTCAAATCCAACCTCAGGCTGTATTAGGGATATAGTCATCAATGCATCTGGTCAATATGTTTGTTCTGCTTTGTTATCATGTTGTGATTATTGATTTATCATCCATCAGTATGCATGAATAACATATTAGTGTGATATCACCACAATGCCTGTGTCTACATTAAATCAAAATACCCAAAAGTTCCAATACCATCTAATATTTGCAACAAATATTTAATGGTGCTTATGACTTATTTTTTTAATTTTAAATTTAAAATTTAGAAAGCCTTTTTAAAATAATTAATTCATCTTTATTTTATGCGCACTGATGTTTGACCTGCATGTAAGTCTGTGCACCATGTGTATGCAAGGTGTCTGTATGGCAAGAAAATGGTGACAGATCCACTTGAAATTGGGTAGGGAACTTCTTTGTGGATTTTGGAAATTGAATCATCCCCTTCTGGAACTTAACCAACTAGCCATTTCTCTGACCCTGCATTAGCCTTTTTTAATTTAGCAAGGCAAAATGAGAAGGGAAATAGATGGACATTTATCGAAGCTATAATCAATGTGTCATCATATGGGTGACAATTTGAGATATCTAAGAAATAGCTAAAATTACAAATATTTTAGATTTAAAAAGGCAGATGATGTAAGTGCAAGTCCAATGGGCATCACATAAATATAACCATCAAAAGGTAATTTGCTACAATAGTAATTTGTCACATTGCAATTCTCAAATAATGGTGCATCTTAGAATTCTTCTAAGAGTCAATGGAAGACTGAAGAACAGACTGCCTGTGAGTGGAGCTTACACTTTCCACTTTTAATTCTGCTTCCTTGCTATTGATCTGTGAAAAACATACAAGCATAGATGACACTTGTCAGGACATAAGGGCTGCCACAGATCTTGGTGAAAATGGAAAATAGTCACGATGTGATTAACATTATTTTGTATATTCATTATTTTCAGTTGTATTTTTATTGTTATCCCAACTTATTCCTGTACTGATTGAAGTATCTCTAGATTCAAAACCACATACTAGTATCTATTAAGTCTTCACCACCCTCACCGACTATATTCTAAATGAATTAGATTATGTCTTCCAGTAATGAAGTTGATGTTTTTCAAATGAAAAAATGATTCATCAGTTACAAATTTAATTAGAAGAAATTGGTGCAGTCATTTGAATTGTTTCCATCATGCTTAAATTGAAGTAAATAAAGCATATTACAGTAGACAAAAATCAATTAGATGTGCTGTGTTTCTGAAGTCTCTGTCATCCATCTCCTTAGAGTACAGGTTTTTTTTTTTTAATTCACTATCTTAGAATGAGTTGCCAGAAGCACATGTTAAGATAAGAAATTAAGTAAGCCTGTTTTATTATGAAGTTGTTCTGTGGAAAATCTTGAAGACCCGATAAATGGAACTGTAAAGAATTAAATACCAATAACCACATTTTTGTTTGTTGTCTGTTTCTGATATTAAACACTGACCAGTACCAATATGTTGAAGAAAAAATTTATTTGACTTACATATAGCTATCACGGTCCATAAATCTGGTAAATAAGAGCAATAAATCAAAGCAGGCATTCAACGCAGGAACCTGGAGGCAGGTACTTGAGCAGAGACCATGGAAAGGGATATTGCTTTCTGGTTTGCTTCTTCTATCTTTATTTCTTATGCCGCTGAGGAATTCATGTACAGGGATTTGACCTGCCAAAGAGGTCTGGGTATTTCACATCAATAAAGCAAGCAAGCAACTGTGCCACAGGTATATCCACAAGAAAACCTGGTGGATTTAATTTTTTAACTGAGATTTCCCTCTTACCAAATATGTCCAGGTTAGTGTCACTATTCAGAATTGTAAATTGAACAGGGCAAATCTGGAGTAATTAACATGGTCAGGAAAATAATGTCTGAAGTACAAAGATGACAAAAACTAGGATCTGGCTATTGAGATCATATGTTAATGTTTTAAGGGTTATATTTTAAAGATATTTAATATATAATGTTTCTGTGGATTGAGTTGTTAGATGTAAAATTGCACCAATAAATAACTATGCATACCAGACTTCTGGAATGCTATTATTTAGGCTACACGTTTAAGCAATATAAATTGTGTTGCATCTAGAAGATGTATTTGTTCAAATAATAAAAACACACTTTGGAGAAGAAATTCATATACTTGGCAGTTTGCTTTGATGTGTATAAATACATCTAGATCATGTATAAAGTATAATCAAGCTAAGAAATAGCTTCAAAGTCATTATTAATTAAAATAAACTAAGAAAGAGAAAATGTGCCAGACTTTTTGGTATTCTAATAATCTGAGATTCAGGGATATATTTTGTATTATTACAATATTATCTATTAAAAAGCCTGATATAATTTGTGATTTAAACCTTGCTAAATTTTATTGAAAATAAATACACACATGCTAAGGCAAATATTTTAACAGAATTGAGAATAAAAGTATGAACAACACATGAAATCAAATAGTCTCTATAAGCAACAGGCTTGTCCCTAGGCTTCAGACCTGCTGAATAGTAAGGCAATAATGTCCAGCACTGATCTACTGACTGCAGCTGATGAGGTCATGAACCCTAGAGAAAAACCTCCTATTTCTGCTTTTCTAAACTGGTGTTATTCTTAATTGCATCCTAAATATATTTGTAAGATTTACCATTTGTAGAAGAGTACAACACAAAACATGCAGTACTTCAAACATTTATCTTGGAAGCATTGTATTTCAAGGACTGGTGTCCTAGGAGCTGTCTTCTATTGAAACCCTAAGAAATATGCTTACAAACATGCATTAAAATATGCTGTTTAAAACATTTGTACTCTTTAAATATGTCTCTAAATTAAATGTATTCAGTGTCTTGCTCAGTCATAAAATATCCTCCCTCTAACACTAAAGAATTAGTCTAATAATATTGATTTACCTGTTTCTTTCAACCTTTAATTATCTGTATGAAAGTTCCCTTGAGCTGTACTCTAAATTATCTCTTCTAAAGAATATATTCCATATGTAAAATTATTTTACTTCTTTATCTAAAATTTCTTGATGTAATGAAAATATAGAAAGGATAAAACCACTGATCATAGTGTCCAAGGTTATTGTGACAGTTGTAAGAAACAGAGTAACTTCAAGGCAGAGTCACCACAGAGGTGTACAACCTATAGTCTATACTCTCTTGGGACTGTGTTCTCACTTAAAGTGATTGAAGAAAGCCCAGATGATTGCTATGCCATTGCACCACTTGTGTGTAAGTTTTTATTTCCCTTACTTTATCTTTTTTCATGTCTCTATGGCATTGTTTCAGTTAGCTTTGGAGACTGGAGTCCTGTCTTTTTAAAATATTTATTTATTTATTATGTATATAATATTCTGTCTGTGTGTATGTCTGAAGGCCAGAAGAGGGCATCAGATCTCATTCCAGATGGTTGTGAGCCACCATGTGGTTGCTGGAAATTGAACTCAGGACCTTTGGAAGAACAGGCAATACTCTTAACTGCTGAACCATCTCTCCAGCCCTGGAGTACTGTCTTTAGGTCTTTAGTTGTTGCGAGTGTGGCTGTTTCGTTTTCTTGAACATGCTGCAGTTGCTTCCATGTTTTGCTTCAGGGAGGTTGTCCTTCTGAGCCTAGAGACTCTCCATTTCTCAAGTGTCATTTTGTCTTCACAATCATCTATAGACTTCTGCTGAGATGAACCATTAACTTTGGGAGGAGCATCCAGAATCCGTATAGGATTTTTCATTGTCAAGTATGACCTAATGACTTCAGTTTGAAGGTTGATAATAGTGCTATGGGACAATGATTTTACCATGTGAAAATTTGTTTTTGTTTTTATTTTTTGTACTTGTCTAATAAAATGCTGATTTGCCAGTAGCCAGGCAGGAAGTATGGGGGGCGGGGATGAGAACAGGAGAATTCTGGGAAGAAGACTTACCCTGCAGTCATTACCCAGACACATAGGAAGCCAGACACAGCAAGCAAGGTGTGTCTGCCTCACTGGAAAAGGTACCAAGCCACATGGCTAACACAGACAAGATTATGGACTGATATAAGTTAAATGAGTTCATAAGAAGCCTTAAATAATAGGCCAACCACTTTATAATTAATGTAGGCCTCTGTGTACTTCTTTGGGACTGAAAGACTTCAAGACCGGGCAGGACAAAATTCTCAGTCAACATAATGGTTGTTTTAATTTCTGATATTATGGCCTTCTAACATGACACTCCTTCTAACTAGAACACTTATCAGTGATAAGTAAAAAGAAAATCAAAGAGATAAAAATTATAATATGTACAAAGATGTATATATTAATGAGTATATGTATATATGTTCAGGTCTCCTTCCCAATTTAACCACTTCCAAATTATCCTCTCATGAGTCATCTGCAGGGCATCTGAACTTGTAAGCACATTCTCAAGTCTTTTCTTTGAAACATTTGTGAAAACTTCCATGCATGACATCCCTCAGACTCCCGTATTTGATATCTTTTGGAGAACTTCATTACATAACCATTCTACCTAACTCAGTCTCACTTCTCACCCTCCCCAATAAATAACTCCCATAACTCCTTCCAGCACTCTTGATCCTTTCATTATGATTGTACTATGCATAAACATTTTCATACATATGTACAAAGGTGATAATATAAACTATCGAGTCTATTTACCTCTGCTTATACATAAAGGTTTCCAAGGTTGACCGCTTGGGGGTGGATAACCTGTGTGGGAGTTCCTCCCTAGAGAAAATGAGTCCCTTTCTTTTCAGGTCACCTGTACCTCTTCATCTGGGCGTAGAAACCTTCTTCCAATGGTAACTTCAAGTGTATGATGCCCAGTTGATTCCAGTCCAGTGGTACCTAGGCTCTCAGTCATTGTGGCTATAATTGTCTTTGAGTACTGAGGTACATGAGTATTGGAAAACACTTTTCTTGGTAGCCTTCAAAATGCACATATTTCTGGAACACTTTTTAATGTGATGTCTTTTAATGTAGTTTACACGTTCTACCTTAGAGCCTGTAATAGATGGTTTCTGGATTTCTCTGAGATGCCCTCAAGGTACATTTCCTGACATAGCTTTGAACATTTATAGATTTTTTTCCCCACAGCTGTCATCTATATAGCATCTTCAGCCTCCTTCTCTCTAAACAAATATGCTCCTTTCTGGCCAAACTACATCTCTTTAAATAGTTTCATCCTTAAAAGTGATACAACCTGAATGCTGTGCTGTTTAGGAAGTTATTCCATAAAATTAATAAGTGCATTCCATATAAATATAGAATGACTCTGAGACTTAAGACACTGCCAAAATGTAAATAAATATACCACAAATGTTCTCTCTTCCAATGCCCAACCAAGCTTTAGTTTCAGTCTGAAACCTTGAACACAGTCTTTATGTGTAAACACTTTTCTCTCAAAGCTTCAAAAGGGATCGGAGTTTAAAATTTCCCTTGTGCTTTCTAAGGCCTCTCTAACAGTCGTTTCTGAACTATTCATTTCACGTACAAAATGACTCCACTCCTTTTCCTAATATTTTGTATTTGTTTAACATCTCATTATTATAACAGATTGTAGCGAAAGGGGAGCAGGCCTGCTTTTCGTCCAGCCCAGTTCCCACACGGCTAGCTTATACCCCGAAATAACAACACACAAACTGTA
>LOEQ01002626.1:43182-102208 GCA_001685075.1 Bramus lutescens | reverse complement strand
GGCCAAGGCAGTTTCTTTATTAACCAATAAAAGTAACACATAGACAGATGATCCTCCTACATCAACAGATTAAATGCCCAATCAACCAGGAAAAAATATTTTGACTTATTCTTTCAGAGATTTTACAATATTTTCCTTTATTCTTCTGATTCTCAACATTTGGTAGAGCACAACATCATCTCAGTGGTAGCTTGTGTCATACATTACTCACCTGATGACAGGAAGTAAACAGGGTGGAGTGAAAAGGAAGCAAGAAGGAAGCAACTAACAGAAGGTGTATTCTTGAAAAGCACATCCCCAACTACTGACTTAGTCAACTACCTGAATTTTTTAGCATTGGCCAAAGTCATTCTTCCAGTTGACTGACAAGCATTCCATGCATCAGTCTCTAAAGAGATACTTCATATTCAAATCAAAACAGTTATTTTTTATAAATTAGAAATTTAATTTTATGTCATGTAAACAATATTTTTAAAAATTGATGACATATTTACTATACAGACCTTTTCTCAAAAAACTTAGTAAATTTCAGATTAGTAGAAAATAGTTTTGTTAATACTGCAGCAATGATAGCTAAGCATTCATCAGGTAGGAAAGGAGGTGAAGGAGAGAGAAAGAGAGAGAGAGACTTAATTACTCCCCTAGAGAAAAGACTGGGATATTTTACATTTCCCATTGTCTCTTTATTTGAAGTAAATGGCCGTTTTATGCACTTGAATATCAACAGGATTTAATATATGTAACACACATGCTTTATTCAAGGTGAAACTATGGCTAAATCTCAAGGAAAACTGGGTTATGTAGAATGTTTCAGATTTACCCGTGGGGCTTATTAAAGGCAATGCATTCTGCAGACCTCATTTTTGATCCAGCATAATTGCTGAGAGGTCTGAGAATGTGAATTTTCCCAAGTACCAGGTAATACTGATATAGATGGACAAGAAACCATCCTTTTGTAAACATTATCTTTATTACTACCCTGTCACACTTTCGTAAGGCAGTGAGTCATCTTTCCCTGTGCAAATACAGTAATTAGTTCTTTTGAGAATATATTCTAACATTCATTCACTGTGGTAGAATTTCCTGACTGGTTTCTCCTTTATAATTTCAGAACTGAATAGATATATTTGTTTGATTATTAGTTGGGCTACTTGCTTGATTCAACAAATGTTAACCTTCTCTACAACATTTGGTCTATTTTTAAATTTTCTTTAAAGTTTCTCCATTTTTCTCTTTTTTCAAAAAAGTTTGAAAGTCCATAATATGGTGTCATTGATTAGAGTGGCATGGCATAGGTTACTTTATAAAAAATTTAAACACTTTTTCTTAGATATATTTTTGTTATATTTAAAAATTTTTTAACCCTTTCGCTTCAAATGAATAGAAAACTGTAAATAGAAAAATAGAGTTGGCATGTGAAGAAAGTAGTCATAGAGACAAATGAAAGAAAAATATTGAAAATTTTAATTAAGTTTATATTAAGCATGAGGATAAGTATTAAAAAAAATAGGGGCTCTCACTCCAAAGGAGTGGTGCCCTTAATCAATTTCTTTCTTCCATGGGTACCAGGGTATTCTGTGAATCTTCTTTTAAATAATGTACTGGAATTTAAATTTATGAAACTTTTTAAAAATGCCCTTCTTCCTTTTTTTCTTTCCTTTTCATTTATTACAGTATCTCATATACTTCATATTGGATTCAAACACATTTTGTATCCCAGATTGATTAGTGTACCATTATGTCCCTATTGTTTGTCTTACAAGTAAATGCCATGATGTCTGGTTAAACCTTAAGGCTTATACACATCATAAGTGTTTTATTTTTCTCAGCAGCCAAGTGTACACTATCATAATAAATATAAAAAAAGTTTGTTTTATTTAGTTTTTTTTAATTTCCTATTTTTTCTACTGTCTCCAAATCATAAGTTAGAGATATATTTTACAAGTAAAACTAAGGTAAAATTTATTACACTGAATATGTCTAAAGTTTTAGGTACACTCAGAATTAATTATATTTAAATATTAAGTTGTTTGTTCCAGCATGCTTTTTGTTGTTGTGGTAAATGACATATTTAAAAGCAACTTGTGGATCAAAGTTTCTCTCATTTTACATGCTGCTGTATTTCACTGAGGGAAGTCAGAGCAGGAGCTCGAGTTGGACAAGAACTTGGTTTATAACCTTAGAGAAGCACTGCTTACAGGCTTGCCACACATCTCCCATTTACCTACGTTTCTTATGCAATCCAGGCCCACATACTTAAGGATGTTGTTGCCCAAAGTTAGCTGGGCCCACCTACATAAGTCAGCAAGAAAGAAGTAGCATTAGTCCAATCTTATCTGGATTTTTTTTTTCGGTTGAAGTCCCCTTTTCCTCAATATTTCTACGTTTGTGTTGAGTTGATAGCCTCAACTAGTAAGTTGTCCAAATAACATTACCTGAGGAATGAGAACTGTACATTCAGAGGGTTCCAAAGAAAAACATGTTCTTTGGAGTCTGTACATCTTTCCATAAATTCTGTTTTATATGCTATGATAAATTTTATGAATATTCACAATTCTGCACTTTTCAAAAACAACTTGGGGAATAAATTTCTAGTGAAAGAGGAACTAAAATTTTCATTTTATATTACAAATAATAATATAATTGCATATGCTTATGAGTATGTATGTATATAAATGCTCAGACTCTCAAGCTTTTTTAAAAATGAAATTACAGAAACATTGTTTTTTTTCTATTTGCATTTTATTGTTTCTGATTACAATGCTGCTTTCATTCAAATGTTTTTATTCTTACTTGGATATGAGGCACAATGATTTTAAGAATGAACAAGGCATAAACATATTGGCATTGTGTGGAAGAGGAGCTGGCGAGGAACTACAGCAGGTGGGTTAAAGTTTCATAAATTCTTTCATTCAAGAGGATGTGATAAATTGAAATTATGTTGGTTTATTGTAGTATGCAAAATTACTCAGTTTAGAAAATTGAGAATATGATATCACCAGATGTTGCAGATCACACTAAGAAGCTTGCTTGAAAAAAAAATTGGCATCAGAGAGGACATGAGTTTATAGAGATTCATAAAAATATACAGCAGCTGGGCACTAATATCTTCCCTCAGATATTTTTAATATGCCTCGGAAGAAATTCTTTGCACCTTCTAAAACTGTTATTTATTTACTTTTCATAAATAAATACATATGATGAAATATAATCACATCTATCCCTATTTTACCAACTTTCCTCTTACAACACCCACCATATCTCTCCTAAAATGACTCCTTTCAATAACATGCCTTTTTTGTTGATAATCCATTAAGTACACATACGTTAAGTTAGAGATAATCATCATTGCATAATTGTACGAGTGTAGGCATGTCTACTGGGACATGATAAATTAATCAAAGGTCACGTCCTCAATAAAAAATGATTCTTCTTCTCGCAGCAAGTATCCACTTCTGAAAGAGCCTCAGTGCAGGATGCGGTTTGTGGCTAATCTACCACATCTTTGTCACATTTGGGTGGTAATGGATATGGTATAGGTTTTCTATAGGTAAACTGTTGAGGTGATGACTGCATTCCTCAAGTCATGTCAAGAAGACAGCATTCTTCTTTATCCTTTGACGTCACTTTATTTTGTACACCCTATTAGGGTATGTTTCCTAATTTTTGTTGCTGGGGTATTAGTACTGATCTTCTGTCTGTGGTAGAATACTGAGTCCATTCATCTTATCACTTTAATCATTTATACATTGATGCATTGATCTCTATTCACTAAAAATATTTTTCTGACCAAGGTTGAGCGAAACCCAGGTCTATGTATATAAGCACAAATATTTAGAAGGCAATCTGAGAAAAGGCATGCTTAACAATAACAATATCAGGTTCTACCCTATAGTCAAAGGCCTCCAACTACTACATAGATACTTGAACATCAATTTTCACTAGTGCTTTGTTGTCATATGCTGTGTTTTTATTTCTCTCATCAAATACCATGACAATAAGCTACACCAGCAATGTGGTACTTTGAATGAGAATGCTTCCTATAGACTCACAGGGAGTACCATTATTGGAGGTGTTGCCTTGCTGCAGTAGGTGTGATATTACTGGAGAAAGTGTGTTCCTGGGGGTGGGCTTTGAGGTTTGCAGATGCGCCCATCAGGTGCAGCGACATTCTCTCTTCCTGTTGCCTGCCAATCAAGATGTAGTACTCTCAGCCCCTTCTTTAGCCCCATGTCTGCCTATACACTGCCTTGCTTCCCACCATGACGATAAGGGACTAAAGTTCTGAACCTGCAAGCAAGCCCTAATTAAGTGGTTATCTTTATTAGAGTTGCTATGGCAATGATGTCTTTTCATGGCAATAATAACCTTAAATAATACAGTGATAAAAGGGTTATTATTCTTGTATTTTCATATTATATTCCATCATTCATAGAATTTCATGTAGGTAAACATGGCAGGATTCTGGAGACAGAAACTAAAGTAAAGGACATGAAGAATTTCTGTTTATTGTCTTTCTTGGCTTTTGTATATCATCCAAGAGCCCCTGAAGGAGCCAGGCGGTGGTGGCGCGTGCCTTTAATCCCAGCACTCAGGACGCAGAGGCAGGAGAATCTCCGTGAGTTCGAGGCCAGCCTGCTTTACAAGAGCTAGTTCCAGGACAGGCTCCAAAGCCACAGAGAAACCCTGTTTCATTTCATTCTGAAATGAAAGAAGGGGAGGATACTGAGGGTTAAATGATTAAGTAGGGATGGCAGTGAGTGAACTGGAAAGAGAAGGCTTGGTTAACTGAAACGAAGGGTGCATCAGAAGAAACCTTTTATAAACCCACTTTTTAATAAACTACTTTCAAAATGCAACTTTCCGGGCCCAGTATCCCACCTATTTCATCCCATCACTAAGGTAAGTGAATTCACAGACAGTCTGTTCTATATTCCAAGTTACAGACTAACCAGAGCCATATGATATGGTGAGACAACTCACAAAAGAAAGCATCAGAAGCAGAATTTGTACACAATAGCAATTGAACAGAGAGCCCATGAATTTGAAGGAGAGTGGAGAAGGATACACTGCCGTTTTGCAGGAGAAATAGGAAAGGAGAAAAGTAATTAAAATTCAATATGAAAAATAAAAAGAAAAAAAATAGATTTTTTCTGCAGTCTTGTCCTGAAATGTCCTTTTTTTATGCAAGCCACACATCTACTGAAAAAGCAGTTAACTACCCCATAACAGTCATGCTACAATTGCACCAGTAGGCACATATTGCTTGTCAGATCAGTATTGAAGTTTGCTGTGTCTAGTGCTGGAGAAGACAAGTGATATCAATACTCCCTTGCCAAACTCATAGCATCTTCCACTACTATGAAAGGAGGAAGTTTCCAAGTTACTATGGAATTGATTCCTCTGTCTTAGATACCAAATGTGTGGTGTCTCCTGCAATATTTTATGTCCATAAGCTGGAGAGATGCCTGCAGTGCATGAATTACTAAATATATGTCTGTTTAAAAAAAAAACATTTTTCAAGGGACTACAAAATAATTGTTATGTAAATAGAAATTTTTGCATCATTCTGATTAAAAATAATAGATATAACTCCTACATATAAACTATGTTAAAATATGGTTTTATATGATTTTTTGCTTCCTGTGCAGCTGAATGCAATTCTAAATAAATAATATTAGATTCAACCATAGATTGCTACAGGTAAAAAATTGGATGATATAGTTCATTGAGATATTGACATAAAAATAGAATCATATTTCTATTTTATTGGAAAATAATCTTTCATAGTGATAAAACCTGTTATCAGTTCTAGATTATGTTGTTTCTATTTGTTTCGGAAGATTTACTTTTTTTTTGTTTGTTTTGGTTCTTCGAGACTGGGTTTCTCTCTAGTTTTGGAGATTGTCCTGAAATTAGCTCGTGTAGATGAGGCTGGCCTCAAACTCACAGTGATCCACCTGCTTCTGCCTTCTGAGTGCTGGGATTAAAGGCAAGTGTCATCACATTTACATCACAAAATTTACCTTATTTTGTAAAAGAAAATTTACTCACATGTCTTGTTAATATAACAGTTTATATGCAATATGATGCATTGCATATAAAAATACTATAATCTTGAGTAAATTGGGAGCATAGGGACCTTGGAAGAGGATTGAAGGGGAGGGGAGAGGTACAGAGGGGAGCAGGAAAAAAATGTAGAGCTCAATAAAAATAATTAAAAATTACTATAATCCATTTCAAACCACAAACTCTTTCCAGCATGGATGAATGGATAAGGAATTCCGCCAGGTTAGAGTGCTAGCTACACAGGAACAAGACTGCCCTTGGAAAGGAGCAAAGCACAAGTTACAGTGTTGCAGAATAAAAGAGAAACTGTGGCTACTCAGACCAAAAAAGAAGGATTTCTTATGTTTCCTCTTATCTGACAATGTGGCACATGACTTGGAAGCTAAAAAGTTAAGGAACTCAGATGGGACAAACTGGTTTGTCCTTGAGAACATGCTTGTTTTACTTGAAGACCTACTGTACAATATACAAGCGCTTGTCAATACTAAACACCAGCTATCAAATTTCTCAGACCTGACTTTAAAGCTAAGGGTAAGTGCTCACGTGGCTAGTGTTCAAGGAAATATTGAAAAATATAATCGGAATCAGTTTTCTCTCCATTGATCACAGAAAACAGATAGCAGTATAACTCTGCAGGATTTATAAGTTTTGAGTATAAACAGAATTTTATTGTTATTACAAAATACTTTATCTTTAATTAAGCAGTTTAAATACTTCATTTTTTTCAAAATAACCTAAACATATTTGTAAGTTTGGTTTAAATTTAAATAAGAAAATTCTATTCATTCTAAGTATGAAATGGCCACAGTCTCAATTCATATTTTCATAATTAATCCTTTGTAAAGAATTAGTAAATCCTTAAGGAATATATACATTGAAATACATTGAAAGTTTTAATAATAATATATATGCTTGAAAATTACATGTGCTAATGTACCCTAAAAACAAGATACAAATTTTATCATAGTTTAAGATAAACTCAGGAATTTTCAAAAAAATATATATGACCATGTTGCAAACATAGCTATCATTTAATATGTTCCATGAAAATAGTTATAGAAACACTGATGAGAATAGTTTCTTTTGGATTACTTTGTTTAGACTTTAAAAAAATTCTCAAGAATTTATCTTTTATGAGATTATAATACATCACTTCCCCTTTTTCCTTCCCCCTTCAAAATCCCCATAAAACAGAGTAATACATGTGATTGCAGTGCACACATAAGTGCATAGCTGCATATAAAAGCCCCCTTAGTACTTGTCCAGACATTGTGATTGGTCGTTGATGCTCAATGACAGAAATTAATAGGTTAAAAGGGAAATGGAAAGGAAACAAGGCTTGTGTCATTTACCAACAGATGGCAGTTCTCAGCCATGAAAGGATACTTGTTAGCTGCTACCGTTATCAACCTGCCAACTGATATGTATCTTGCCTGCAAGTTTTCCAGACTTTACCATCAGTTTCATTCATAAAGTTGCAGATGAGGAAGTCCTTGTAATTCTTTAACATTGTAGCTGTGAAAGATCATAAGAAGCAGTATCTTCTCCGCTTACAGAGACTTGATAATTTGCCAACTCAATGGTGTCATCATGTTTTTCAGGGAAATGATGGAGTGGTGTTCCTGGAAGCTATACTCCCTTTATATTAACTAGTCTGCTCAAGGGGTGATTCAAAATATCTCCTTTAATATTTCCGTTATTATATAGAGATTTTTAATTCCTTCATTGAATAATAAATTAGACAGTGTAGGAATTCTTAAATTAATCTAATTTTGTTACCTTTCTATAAATATTTGTAAAACTTTTATTTAGACCTTTGTGTATGTGCAATGTTTGAGATTTACTGCATGCAGCCAGTAACCTTCTCCCAGAATTGTTCTTCAGTTGTTTAGCTTGTTTTAAGTTTGGCTTGTGGAAGCTCATACAATATTTATTTTTTTCAACATTATTTCATGCATCATTGAAAATCTAATTGTTTTATAGTAAAATAAAACATTACATGACTTGTGATTGACTCTCTGCCTTTACTCTTCCCAGAATTCCCTTGTTCTGGTTGTCCTGTCTATACTTCCTGCCTGGCTACTGACCAATCAGTGTTTTATTAAACTAATATGAGTGACAGATCTTTATATTTTATTAGAACATTATCCCACAGCATTTCCTATATTTTATAAGAAAATTATACCTTACTCTAAATGGTAATAAAATGATTATTATGATTAAATTCTTAATCAAAAACATAAGCAAAACAGAATAATGAAACTGTATAAGGAGTAAAGGAAACTCAAATACGCCTTCCATATTTCTTTGAATTTTCACTCCACTTGAATAATATTTTAGTTAAATATTTTTGCTCTAATTTATACAATGGACAGAATTAGAAACTAGATCATTTATTCTAACTATACATTTTACTTTCAAATCAACATTAATGAGAGAGTTAATCTTCATTATTACCTTAACTAGACTTAGAATTTCCAAGGAGACACACATATGGAAGTGTTTGAGAAGGTGTTTCCAGAGAGCGTGAATTGAAGTGAGGGGACCTACCACAAAATGGAAGCTGTCCTTACATGAGCTGATCCTCAGATGGAATAACGGGGAACAGAAGAAAGTCAAATAACTGATGACTCTTGTTATTCACTTTATTTGGATTTAAGTAATTCTCTACATCATTTGGCTTCCACGTGTGAAAGAAGCTTCTTCCAGCATGCTTTTCCTGTTTTGCTGGAATTTTATTTCAAAGCAGCTAGTGATTTGATTTTATGGTCCTGTTAATAATATTGCATAAACCGGAAGGGAAATGTTATCTCTATTTTGCATAATATTTAAAACAGCTAAACTTTCATATATGATTTCTTGTTCTACAAAATCCTTTACATATGTGTAACAACAAAATATCCTCTTTGTTTCATTTCTAGTAAAATGCTAAAAAGAAAAATACTGTAGAAAAAAAATCAAGAAAACATCTAGTACCTCAGAATTCTAACAGACAGTCAATGCATTCATTCATCAGTTTAGTCTTTTTAAGTTTCATAATATTGGAAGTCACTAGGCAAGTCTAAGGTTAAAACAATAAATAAAACAATATCAACAGTTCTAATCATTTGTCAATCCCAAGAACTGAAATAATGTTTAATATAAAAACATGTACCCATAGATGAAAAATAGCACAAACACAAAGAGGGTAACCAATGACTTCCTAATAAAACTCATGTTATAGGAAGAAGTACATGACTAGTAACACAGCTTGGCCTCCAGCATTTAGTTGCTAATTTTAAAGTTATCCAGGGCACATTATTTTGCAAAATGTATATTGTACTAAACTACATTCTGAAATCATATCTCCAAAATCCAACAGCATCTTCACAGTAAATACTGATAAATCAGTTATTATTGGGAGAAGACATGGAACTGCCTAATAATGTCTTTTGATGACACTGGTCTGTAGATTTACTTGGGCATATTTATTTCATATAAGACAAACCAAGAGCAAAAATTTTTATGATTCAACAGACCAGTGTAGGAATGTATTTCTTTTATTTGACCTCTATAAAGAGGTGGATTCTTAGCCCTGTGAGGGCAAGAGCCCCACTGAACACCAAATAAATGACTATCACTAAATGCCAGGCAAAGGAATCTTCAAGTTTGCTAGCGTTGTTGGATCCATCCTATCCCTCCATGCCGTTGATGCAGAAAGTCTAATTTCCATCTTTCTACCCATCTACCCATTCCATCAACTGTCTTCTATTCATTTTTCTTAATCCACTGCTACCCTTTAAGTTATACACATAATCTCACCACTACAGCTCTCTCCAACCTATAATCCAGCAAAAATAGCAGAAGCAGACAAGTAAATACATCTAGGAATACCTAAAGCTATTTTCTTAAACTGGTACGTATAGGGTATTTTACATTTCTATCAGTTTCCTAACTCTAGCTTCCCAATCTTTTAAAATTCCCAATTAAATTTTATCTTTCAAAAGATTCCATTACTTAAATAAATTATACATATATAATCTTTATATGATAGACATGCATCTATGTCTCTCTATCTATACATATCAGATAGATTAATAATAAAGGAGATAATGATAGTGTGATACCTATTTACTTTGTCTGTGTAATGTGTGATCTAAGGGTAAACATTAGTAATTACAATTAGAATAATAGCAAAACTTATTCCACCTTAGCCACAACTACTGAGAAAGTAGGAGTACATAAGGAGTTGCTGTCATTGAAATAGTTATTTGTGAATATATTGCTGTTCAGTACATTTTGACATTATGAAAAGGCACAGATGCATTTATTTTCCGCCCCCATAGTATGATCAATGTGAAAACTCTGCCCAGGACCCCATATGTCAATTCAAAGGCAATTTGTGAGTCCTGAGTAGTCAGGCTATACTTGTCTCTCAGTTTTCCTTCTGTCTACTTCTACTTAGACTTAGCCAGAAAAAGCCAAATGTGTTTTTAAACAGTCATCCAAATGACTTTTTACTAGTTATTTCTATCCAGTGATTCAATAGCATCTACCACTAATCAAGGTAACCTGATGTCTTGCCATTTTTGCAGTCTTTTCTACACCCGTTACTGTTTTCAAGTACCTACAATGTCAAGTGACAGTAGTTGATATATTAAGTATAGAAACTCTGAGTAAATAGTTTGTTTCTTTTTAGATGCTCTTATAGAAAGAAATAGGGTTGCAACATCAGATATCTTGACCATGTAAAATTTTTTATTCTTGTCATGAAATCAGTCTATAATACCTTACTTGACAACTGTGTTCCTTCAAATCTTGCCAAGACTGAAAAAAAAATAGGGCAACCAATATAAAACTCTTTAAGATTTTGTGTACAAAACTTTTGACATTTACTATTTATTTTCATGTAGGAAGAAGTATAATGTGATTTCAAAATGAACAAAAGTTCATGGAAAGGATAATGTTAGAGGCCATGTCCTCAAGAGAGATAGCTGCAAGCAGATAAAAAAACGCAAGGAAACCACTTCCTCCATATTGACCATCCCAATCCCTCAAGTTCCCCTCCCCCTTCCCCTTCTCCCCTCCCAGAAACAGCATAGGACCAAAGTAGGCACTTTGAATGTGGGTGACAGTTGTATGGCTGAGCCAGATTGTGGGGCCACTGGCAGTGAGACCAGAATTTATCCCTACTGCTCGTACTGGATTTTTGGAATCCATTCTCTTTGGAGGAAGACCTTGTTCTGCCTAGATACAGTAGGCAGAACCTTGGTAGACTCAAAGCAATGTGCTGGACTTTGTTGACTCCCCATGGGAAGCTTCTGTTGCATGGAGAGAAGTGGCTTAGTCGTTCCTCACTGTTCAGCCCTGAAATAACCACAAAGAAACCGTATTAAATAAACCACTGCTTGGACCATTACCTCTAGCTTCTTATTGGATAACTCTTACATCTTAATTTAAACCATTCATAATCTGTCTGTCACCGTGAAGTCATGGCCTACCAGCAAAGTTCCGACATGTCTAACTCTGGCGGCGGCTCCATGATGTTTCTCTGATTCTGCTTTATTCCTCCCAGAATTCAGTTCTGTCTTCCCTGCCTACCTAAATTCTGCCCTATCAACAGGCCAGGACAGTTTCTTTATTCATTAACTAATGAAAGCAGCACATAGACAGAAGGACCTCCCACACAATCCTTACTCTCTCTGAGGAATGGATGGGGGGAGGGCTGGAGAGGGGAACATGGAGATAATGGGAGGAGGGGAGGGATTGGTAACTGGGATTGGTATGCAGAATGAGAAAATACAGTTTTTACAAAAACAATAATACTAGCTTATACTGGAGAGGATGCAGAGTAAAGGGAAGACTTCTCCAGTGCTAGTGGGAATGAAAATTTGTATTCTGAGAAAAAATGGGGGAGGACAGAGAAAAAGGGAGGGGGAGGAGAGCTAGAGGGAATGGGATGGTTGAGATAAAGGAAGTAAAGAGATGGAGACCAGGGAAAGAAATAATTTTATTGAGGGAGCCAGTTTGAGTGTAGCAAGAAACCTAGCACTAGAGAAATTCCCAGGAATCCACAAGGATGACTCCCCCTAAGACCCTAAGCAGTAGTGGAGAGGGTACCTGAACTGTCCTTGCCCTGTAGTCAGTCAGATTGATAACTATCTTAAATGTCATCATAGAACCAACATCCAGCAACTGATGGAAGCGGATGCAGAGAACCACAAGGGAGCATTGGGCTGAGCTCTCAAAGTCATTGAAGAGAGGGAGGGGTAAGAATATGAGCAAAATGGTGGAGGAAATGATGGGGGTACCCATTGAAACAGCTGACCTAAGCTAGTAGAAGCCTTCCAACTCTAACATGAGAGTAAGAGAACCAGCATAGGACGAAACTAGGCCCTTCGAATGTGGATGACAGTTGTATGTCTAGGGCAGACTGTAGGGCCACTGGCAGTAAGACCAGGATATAGTTCTACTTCTTGTTCTGGCTTTTTGGAACCCATTCTTTCTGGAGAGATACTTTTTCTTAGCCTAGGAAGAGTATGAAGAGCCTTGGTAGACTCAAAGCAATGTGTTAGACTTTGTTGACTCCCCATGGGAAGCCTTATTCTCTCTAAGGAGAGTATGGGGGTGGGGTGGGAGGAGAGGGAAGTGGAGAGATTAGGAAGAGGGGAGGGAGGGGGTAATTGGTTTGGAATGTAAAATGAGAAAAGAGTTTTTTTTTNTTTTTTTTTAAATAAATAAATAAAAATTAAAAAAACTTAAAAATATTAAACTAATAAAAAGAAAACCACTTATGGGTCTAACGAAGTAGACTATTGTCACATAACATGGATAACACCTTAATAAAGCCTAACACCACTACCCAGAGCATAAGCCATTTATGCCTAAATCCCTCTACTTATACAGGAGGCATAAATCATATACTAAGTAGGCCAATGTATGCATGATCCAAACCTTAGGAGAAGAAGCCTTGCTTTTGGTCTTTGCTTATGAAACTGAAAATTTGACGTCAGTTTTTCTGCTCCATAGCTGGAGTTGGTACTAATCAATGTCTTGCCTAAGAAAGATTTATTAAGTCCCCCACCCACTTCTGTGTGTGCCTGTGCTCTGGCTTCCTCACTCTCTTACTCTCTTACTATTTTATTATGTCTGTGTAAAGCCTAATAGCTCCACTAGTGCTGAAGACCGAGCAATCCTGAGATACTATTTAGATGGCCCCCCTTGTGCAGGCTTCCCTTCTTTGAACTGTATTTCTACGTCTATTTCCAGGATTCCTTGTTCTTTCCACTAAGACTTTTGCTCTGCTTTTCACTAAGAATTTTGTCACTCCAGTCAATGCTTTTCTGCCCAACAAGGCATGTTACACTTGTTTATTTCCACCTTCTGGAGACCCAGGGCTTTTCAGTTTCTTCCAGAACTCAACATTTGCCTTCTAGCATGGACATCTTTATTTAATGTCATGGTGATGCCTTTAGTGAGTCTCAAGGTTCACAGTGTGACTCCTGCCCATCCTGATGACCATAAGCATTAAACCTAATGCTACATCAGAGGTTCTACCAGGGTGTGCCCATGCCTGCATACCCTGGCAAACCAAGATTTCATCCTTGGTCTTCTCTTGTAGCCTGATTACATTTAGTCATGCCAAGATCTCATGCTTGGTTCTACTCTTGCAGCCTGAATACAGTTTTGAAAGAAATATAAAGGACAGGAAGGTCCATATTTCCTTCTTCCCATTTTCCAGACCAGGTGCATGCATCATATACCTTTAGGTATATGAAAGTATTATCTACCTAAAGATCAACCACTTCACCACTTTATATACAGCCTGAATGTTCTTTATCTTGAGAGTAATAATGAAGAATAACTAATTTCTTTTGATATATTATCAGTCCATAAAAAATTAGGATTTATTGGCAATGGTTTGTAAAACTGTTACCTTGGTAGTGAAACTGACTGGGGCCCAAATAACTTCAAATCATGCAATGTCAAGTGCCCTGAAGTTTTGTTTGTTTGTTTTGTTTTCTTAGTTCTTTTTGCCCCTCTTCACTTTGGAGGCTAGAAGCCCCACAACCTCAGGAGCTCATTTTCAGTTCCTCCATAAGGAAAAAGTTCAATTTCTCTTCATTCTGAGATCAAGCCCTTACCCGACAAACACTTTCTTATTTGTTTTTTTTTCCTGTCCCACATTTCTGCCCTGTATTCAAAGAGAAAAGCACTTTTCTCCAATCATATTTTCTGATCCTAGAGAAAACAGATAGGCAGTTTTTCAGTTTTTCCAGTGTACTGAGTCCCCTTTCTCTTGAAGCTGATTCTTGGTTAATTTCATTGTGTGAGTGTCCATTTGCTTTCAGTCTACTCTGGATCCCCTTCTCAACATTAAACAGCAAAAGCTAGTCTAAATTAAATTCATGCATTCTGAATTAATAACTAATTTATAGCAAAGGCTGACCTTCATTCTTACTCAAAACCAAAACTGCTGACTCCCAATAGTAAGTTCTGCTTCTTTTCCAGATTGTGGCCACTGCGAATATTCCTACAGTCACCTCTCAGCTTAACAATTTTTCTCTTCTTTTTTATTACCCCTTAACCTCTTCTTGTCAAGTTTCCCTCCATAGTTCACTCCCTTTGTCTGATTGTACTTCCAATTGCCTGGGGACTTCCAGAGAATTCAACAAACAACACCTACTAACCCTAATGACCCTCTCCACTGAGCTGTTTACATAACAGATCAGGTTTTATCTCTTACCTGCTCTGGGTCCCTCTCAATATAAGTTAAACTCTGACTTGGATATATAAACCGTATCCTTTGTTTTTACTATGTTGTATACGCTCATGATAAATGTTCATGTAATTGTCTAATTTTAATTTTTTTCAGGAAGCAGTTTATTGTGTCAAGACATAGGCTCAGTGGCATAATTTCATTTTTAATGGTAAATAAATTATTTATAAAATACATTCTGATCATGGTTCATGGTTTCCCCTCTCTCACATCCCAGTATATCCCCTACCTTCTCAGACAAACAAGTTCATGTCCTACTCCTCTCTCTTGATTTTTTTGCCTTTATGTATTATTTTATTTCACACACACAAAGACACACAACATATAAATGATTCTTGACTGTTACTACCTATTTTGGCAAACAAATAACAACATGTTTTTCAGATCTTTGTGAACGCTAACAGGTTTTTCCTGCATTTATAACTATTAGGCAATTAAACTTTGGTATACATGTTATTTGTCCCTGTCAGATATGGCCTTCTAGGTTTCATTTAAAATAACTGGAACTTAATATCTTGTTGTTTCATAAAATGTTCATTTCCATCATTTGCCTTACTCCATTAGGTCAAACTCAGGTATTTATTACTTTTTGTACCATTGACATGTAGTTGTATAATACCACACATATAAATGTTATTTAAGATCTCAACATGATGTTAGTTTGGGTATTCACCAATCTGATTACAGGGGAAGACCAGTTTTGGTACTTTCTTTACTATTACTATCAATTTTGACTATATTGAATATAGCTGCGCTGGGGTCATCCTTGTGGATTCTTGGGAATTTCCCTGGCACCAGGCTTCTCCATAACCCATAGTTTCTATCTCTATCAAGGTCTCTTTTTCATTGCTCTCCTACTCCATCCCTCTCTCCCTCAACAATCTGTTCCCTCATGTTCTCATCTCCCTTATCCTCCACTTTACCATCCCCCCTGCCCCCAATTAACCCAAGGGGTCTTCCCCTGTAATCAGATTGGTGAATACCCCAACTATCATCATAGAGCCCTCATCCAATAACTGATGGAATCAGATGCAGAGATCCACAACCAAGCACTAGGCCATGTTCTGAGAATCCAGTTGAAGAGAGAGTGGAAGGGAGAAATGAACAGGAGAGTTCAAGATCATGATGAAGTAACCGAAAGAGACAGTTGTACCAATCTCACGGAAAGTCATGAACTCTACACTGAGAGCTATGGAACCTCCATGAGACTAAGCTACTCCCTCTATATGTGGGAGGCAGTGGTGAAGTTTGGAACACCTGAGGAGTCCCTGGCAGTAGGGCCAGGATCGATCCCTGGTGCATAAGCAAGTTTGTTGAAGCTCATTCTCTATGATTGGATGCCATGCTCATCCTTAAGCAGGGGTAGAGCCTTGGTGTCCCAACTTAATGTGCCAGATTTGGTTGAATCCCCATTGTAGTACTTACACATAGGAAGGGAGTGTATGAGAGGTAGGCTGGGGGTTGTGAAGGGGGTGAGAGGAGGAGTGAGAGGTAGAACTGTGATTGGAATGTAAAACAATTTAAAAAACATAAAATACATATTTAAAAATAAAGAACAAAATAATAAAAACAGAACTGGATCATGATGGCTAATAGTGATTTGAGCCAGGGATTTCTTGCTTACTGACATTGCTAACTATTGCCCTCTCCAAAAGACTGACTTTATGTCTACTTGGTCTCATTATTATCATATCCTAGGAATAAGCATGTCCAGCAACATGAGATAATGTTTGGTCTCCTCATTCATAATATGTGATAATTGTCCAATAGGAAGGACTGCACACTAAAGTTCCTCAAAGGAAATAAAATGGCACCTGTGTTGAAATTTCAATGTGTTCAGAACTTCAGCAACTCTGGGGAGTTGAAAGGTCACATTTCCAGAGACCGATCATCTAGGTTCCAATATTTTATTAAATAGCTACTTACTGCTTATCTATATTAGTGACTTAACATTCATGTGACAGAACTTCCTGTGACAAAGGTGCACAGCAGCTTGCTTAGACAAGGCATTCTAGACCAATGAAATATGTAAAGGTCCTTTTCAAGGGCATGGCAGCCAAAAATAATAGTGATGACTGGTTTGGTTGCTCTTAAACATTGATTGTTCTTAGCCATTACTTATGGTTCTGCATCATAGTTTATCATTCTATTTTTTTTCTATTGGTTATAAACATGAAAACTTACTTACTTCTTTCAAAACAGATTACCTTGTTCTATATAAGAGTCCCCACCTTATTTAGATATCCTCAGGCTTTCAATATTATGAATAACCCATAAATTCTTTCTTCTGTTTCTTCTTTTCCTTCCATTTTACAACAGTTTAACAAACCCACCACTTAGGAAATCATTCCTGATTTTTGTTTGTTTGTTTGTTTTGTTGTGTTTTAATATCACATACTTTTCTTATTGGTTGTCTCCACTCAGAGTCTGGGCTCATGCAACTAATGCCAGTCCAGGATTGGACATGGACAAATCTCTACTCAGGAGAAGAACTCTAAATGAAACAAATAAAACAAAACACAAAAAAGTCAAAAAAACAAACCAGTAAAAACAGTGTCTTGTAAAAATGCAGTCTTGCAAATTACCATCGAAAGACATATTTTTTTCCTCCCAAATAGAACATGGTTCACATATTTAACATCGGACATACTACAAAATCCCTTTTCTCTATTTGATAATAGGTATGCTGGCCTGGGGATAAAAAAAATGGTTGCTAAATCTATTGATCTATTAGGATTTTCCTGGTAGGAAATCCAAATGTCCTTAATAATTCATCTCTAATTCTAAAGATATTAAAGACAATTTTAAAAACTGTTTTTCCTTTCAGATATTGTACCCTCATCAACTTTTATTGTAAAGAGGTGGTTACCAAATAAAATGTTCAGGAATTAGAGAAAAAAGTATTAAAAACAGCAAGTTTTATGTCTGTTCCTTCCTCTAAAGGGTTTTATTTACTGCTTACCCCATCCCCTTCTTCTTAAGAAACTCATATAGCTATTTTTCCATAATTAAACAAATCCTATTCCAACTGGTTTTACAACAAATGGATATGGTCTTTGTGCATGAACTCAGATACATGCCTCTGACCTAAAGACTAGCTCATGAATATTCATCATTGAACTTGAAGACCTCCCGGACAATTATGGCTTTATTCAGCATAGAGTGGCAACACTTATTTCAGTGCCCACTAATCCTTCAGTCTTTAGCCATGTCTACTTTCTCTAAAATAATTTCTGATTTCTTTTTTTTTAAATACATAAACATAGAAGTTAAAAATTTTGAGACCAGGCTTTAAATAGAGATGTCTGCAAACATGACAAGAATATGCCTAGATGTATGCCAACCAGATGTCAGAAACAGCCTTACTACTGTCATGTAATATATAAACCACACCAGCCAAGCCCACCTCCCCTACATGAAGAGAGTTCCCTTTGTCATATAGCATAAGCCATAAAGCTATGATGTCTAATTTCCCACAGTGCACTATTCCCCATTCCTTCAAAAACCTTAAAAGAAGAACATTATCTTTGCTTCAAGAGGATAGAACTATACTTCAGAATCCCTGCAAGCATTTACTTCTAATAGTATTCAAGGAGTACTCTGTGCTACATCTTTGCTTGGCTTTTATAAAGATGAAGCTAGGACAGAAGTGGCTGATGACAGATCTCTCTTGTGTAAGTGCCAGCTTGCTGCTCTAAAACACAGAGTTACTATAATGGTGAATGTGTAATGTATGCAGCTTACTGTGGTCTACTGCCTGAGAACAGTTATTTCCGACATATATGTTTTTGCATAAAAGTAAATAATAAATCCGGTACCAGAATGACTATTTAATATGCCCCCTAAACCTCTGCTTATTTCCTTCCATGATACCTCATAGCTACTTTATCTTAGTTCCTGGAGCACCAGATCTATAGAATTATTTTATTTTTTTAGTATAACCCAATAGCCAATCAAATCCTCCTATTACCTCCACAAAACTGTTGTAGAGTCAAAGGAGACTCTTGTCCTATAGAGAAGACTTAGAGTAAACATCTTTTTTTTATTGATTTTTAATGATCTATGCATTTTTAGAGTAAACACCTTAAGAGTTTTATTTTGATACTGTGATCACAATAATGTTAAGTAGTTAGAAATTAGCATGTCTTATGTCATCACAGATTTCTCCTCCTTTATAATAAAGAGCATTCCCACCTTCATATTCTCTGTTGACACACCAATAACTTGAAGAAGAGGAAATGTATCTTAACTGAATATGCAGTTTTTAAAAAAGTTTTGAAAGTATCACAACTACTGTCCTTAAATTTTAAAATATATTATAAAAGTATTGCTACAGATTAGACAAAGTGAAGGAAAAAAATTGCATACTGTGATAGCAAGGATTTTTTTGAGCCTCGCCAAGGTAGCGTTTTTTTTGTTTTTTTTTTTTTTTGGCTGGGAAAAATGTTATTTTAAAGTTTGTTTTTCATTTTTCTTTCTTGAGCTCTTTGTAGTTTTCTATACTACAAATATTTGATTAAAATTCTGGTTTTAAATTATAACTCTGGTCCTGCACATAGATATGATATTCTAAATGAATTAAAATAAAATGCTTAAGACTACTATCTAGATGAACTCTTTGGTGAAACAGGGTCATTTTTATGAGATAATCCAATCATTCCTGTTAAATATCTAAAAACTAAATCACTCTTCCAGAAAGCTCTCTTTCAGTAGCACTAGAAAACAGCATAAAGCCGCCTGAAACGTCTTTATTTATAGAAATTCAAAAAAAAACATAAATTAAGAAGAAACACCAGACAAATCTCCTTGCTGCCATGTTATATGTCCTCCAATCCAGTGCTAGGAGAGACATTTGAAACATCTGGGTCTGTTTGATGTCTGGAACCTCAAAGGAGGAAGAGATTCTCTCTTGTACCTTCCCGAAGCATCCATTAACAAAGTTTATGCTACTAGAAGGAAAACTGAACTTTTAAGCATATGTAAGTCACAAACCTTTGCTCTCTAGTTTGCCATAGAGGACCTATGATCGTGTGTGTGTGTGTGACTGTCTGTCTATGTGTTTGTATGTATATATACCCGTAAGTATGCCCCAAAAGATATTGTCCAGTGTGTTTTCTCTAAATTCACAGAATTTATCTAAAAGTCACTCATACCTCCCCTAACATTCTCAAATCTACCCTAGTGTATTGAAAATAAATATGACATTTTTGAATAATTTTTAATTAGAGGATAATCATATTTAGTGCAGTAATTCTCTCTACTGTTACAATACAATGATATCTTTTCTCTTATTTAAATATTTGCAGTTCATCCTAACGACAAAGCGGGGAAGGGGAGAATTTTCTTCATCTCTTATTATGTAAGGAAGCAAAACATGACCACTTTCCTAAGTTTACTATTTTCCACTGAGATCTTAGGGCTGCAGCACACTTAATGTCAAAGCAGAAATAATTCTCATGATCAAATCGTGAGGTAAGGGAGTGTTTGTTTCTATATGTTTCTTTTCTTCCATTGTTTTCAAGCCTGTCAAAACAGTCATAATTGCTTGATCAAGCTTTTACATATTGTTACTTTCTGTCTTTGAGTCCATGGAAATCTTACTGCAAATTTCTGTTGTTATCTATTTATTCTACACTATGGGTTAGAACCTGAAACCTAACCTGTTGTATGTATTACCCAATATGTGTGACTGCATTCAGAGCTAAGTGAAAACTCTGGTCAAAAGTCTCTTCTTTTTTTCTTATCCATAATTTGGGTTTAATATGAATAAGGAACAGCAATATTTTGTGGACCACAGGCAGTTCAACACAGGTATCAAACTACAACAATCACCATATCTGAGACTTGGAAATAATCATCTACTTCCTTTACTGTCTTAGCCCTAGTTTGAAAAAGATGGAAATGGGAAAGTCCTTGAATGAAGTTATAGGCTGGGAAAGACTGGATTTGCTCTTTGGAAAGTGGCTTTAGTTGGATGTTCTGTAAATACTCAGGGTTTTTTGGGTGTGTGCTCTTTTTATCCCTTTTGAAAAGTAATGCTAGCTAAAACTTGTGTCCAAGAGTATGACTGACACATAGGATATTACTGCTTGATAATTCAATAACTTTTTTGTTCTTTTTTTTATGTGAGACAAATTTTATCTAACCTTCCAGCAAAGAAGAGTCCAGACTTTTGAGCTGCTACCTCTTTGAAGTTTCTCTGATCTCCACTATAAACAGAAGCTGAAACATTCTACTCTCTCAAAGTCAATCAAGTATCTAAAACCCAAATCTGAAGATTGTTGATGCTGGAAAATGTTTCAACTCTTGAGTTAGATATATTACTTACAAACACCAAATTTCAGCCTTGAACACTTTATCTATACTTTTTGCTTTATTCGTATTAATGACATATTTAATAAAATTATATATTTTGTATTTATATAAGTATATATAATATAAAATAAACATATATTTATTTATGTATATATTATATATATGGAGATTACAAGATAGGTATAAGTGATAGCTACAATTCCCTGCTCTATCTTCTTTTGATATTCATATTAGAGAGCATTGAGAAATCAGAAACAAGCTTTTTGTCTTACTAACATTTTTATTTTTCTATTTTCATGTGGCTTTCAGCTCCAGAGATACTGGAAGCAAGTTAAAAATAGCTGTAACTCAACATTCCCACCTTTACTTAGCAGGAGATTAGTTTTAATATTGATCATATTACCAAATAATTAGACTCAATAACTTATTTTCAAGTCTTTCATACATGGTTCTAGTTAATAATATTCATCTTCAATGTTTCATCGTAGTCATAACTCCATAGTAGAGAAAATTAGATTGTAATATATTTTTGTAAAATGGGTTTTTATTATAATACTCAGTTTACAAGGATTAATGCTTTATTTTATTTTTCTCATAAAATTTGAGACTCATCATTTGTCTATTGAAGCAGCAAAGGTAATTATCAAAGAAAATATTGCTTTGAAAAAATAGCATTATAATAACTTTCAGTTACTATATTTTTATGTTGATTTCACAGCAAGGGATGTGTTTTCTTTTGTAGTGTGTAGTAACACTGAATACATGTGGATTTCATTGATATAAATGATTCATTTATATGCATAGTGAAAAATAAACTGCTTTATAAAGCAATTACAAAATAGAGATTTATGTATCAACTACTTGAAGATGTTCTGGATTCTTAAAAGGTGTTCATAACTTAATACCGAATAAAAAGAACACACATTTAAAGTTGAGCAGTGATATTCTGGAAACCATCTCTAAACTACACATATAAAATTTTAAATAAAGTTTAGTGAACCATAAAGTTTTAGGGAAGAATATTAAAAATATAATATGCTGCTGATCATGGTTTCCTTTGATGTCTTAATAAATGACCTAACAGTAGTATGAAGACAGAAATATGTTGAAGAAAGTTTTGTTTTCTCTCCTTTAATTTGTTCTTATGCTACCCTAAAATAAAAAAATTAAAATCTAGGAATTATTGTATTTTCAAGAACACTATTTTATAGAATGGTTTTGTGTGGATTATAATTTAAAAAGTATTCATATCTGTTTTTCTTTAAGTAATCACATTTGAAGTTTCTAATGAATTTTCTTTTATGTGATGATAATAATATTGCAACATATGGACAATATTTTGGTAATTATCTAGTTCTAATATCCTTTGATTTGCAGTAACAGTAGCAGAAAATCCTGCCTCAGTATTCCTAGTTTGCTGCCTTGTTCCATATGATGAAGGACAGAATATCTACACATTCTGATTGAGGTCAATTCGCCACTGCTCCAACCACCTAACCTTTGCCTAGATTATACATCTCTCCATTTCCTAGGTCCCAATCTGTTACTTATTTTACAGTTACCCCCAGGGATATTCTTGAAATGTTTTAATTCAATGAGAAGAGGGAATAGCATCACTTGAAGCTGTAGATAGTAGGTCATGACTGTACTGAGGACTCATGGCACAACCAGCTGGCAAGAAGAATATGTGCTTTCTTTTCCCCCAGTCACGATAGGCCCAGAACTCAGTGAAGGATGCGGAGTAGAAAACATGTCCCTGAAGCACATTTGCTATGATGTCTTTGTCTCTAATTATGATGTTTTTGCCTAGACCTAAATAGTCCTATTTCTCTCCTCTTCCTCTAATGGATTTTCATTTATCATTTTTTTGAAGTCACCATCATGCCCATCAGTCAGGATGTAAAAAAGGATTTATCATGATCTATAACATAGTTATGGCTTTCCCTTCTCATATGGGAAAGAAAGGCAATATCTTTATATTTGTGATAGAAAAAGAGAGCTGAACCATGTGGAAGGGTAATTCCTATGAGAGCTGAGGGACTAATCTTTCTTGAGTGCTCACGAATCCTTATAACAAGGACTGAGAAGGTTCCCTTTACAATGGCTTTTTTTTATTATTATTATTTAAACAGCCTAGTCAGGTACATGGCAATTTAGATGCTTGTAACTTTTTAGATTTTCAAGCTTATACTGAGCCAATTTTCCCTTTGAAGTATTATTTATGAATTGCATATTACATGAGAGAAATATAGAAAGACAGAGAAAGAGAGAGAAAGCACTGCAATATAGATTTGCTAAAAAGCAAAGTTGCTTCAAGTATTTAGAGACTGAAAGCAACCTGGAGCCGTAGGGAGTCTGATTATATGTTTCACTCTGAATATCAACAACAGAATATCTAAACAAGCTAAGTTTAACAACTACTAAAAATATAATCATGATAGTGGGGGGACAAACCTTTCATTTGGTTGTTCTCTAGAAAGCATATCAAATCGGAGAAGTATGCCAGGAAACATCTTTCTTCAAATGTGTTTCATTCGTTAGAGAATTTTGAAATTTGTCATAAACAATGTGCTGAATGCTATGCTGTCTGCATGTTTCAAGAAATTTCTGCGAAAAGAATAACTAGTACATCTGACACTTGGCTATCATTCAGCTACTGTCAAACTATCAGGTGTAGGCTGTTTATAGCTTTTAATGTAGTGGATTTAATGTGGTGCAGTTCCGGTTGTTTCTGGAGCTGCAGTCGTATTCAGCACAGGGTCCTTTTTTTCTCTCCTTCCCTTTTCTATTTCCCAGAAAGGATCAAAAGCACAAGCACATTCAGAGAACAGCTTTTCTCAGTGCCTCACCCTAAAACCTCACGACTCCCACAGTTTCACACAGAAAACCTCAGATTTCTCCTCACTGCTATGGCAGCAAAAATTGAGTCTTTTTACATTCTTCAAAGGAATTCTAACAGCCCCATTTTTTACTTCGATTCTTTGTGTTCAGATTTTATTTTACAGTCAAAGAAGATCAGAAATTGTATTATATTCTGAAGACGTACAATACCAAAGTTAATATTAAACTTAGTATGCAGAATGTTAATTGGGATGACTAGCACTGATTAATTTTTGGTAAATTACTTTATAATTTTTAGGACAAGTACTAGTGTTGCAATCAAAGTTTTATCCTGCAAAGGATTCATCTGTAAATATTTTTAAAAAGTATTTTATATTTATTTTTATAAAATTTCTCTAATACCAGAAACAAACAAGTATTAAAGCAAACAAACAAAAATATTCCTCTAAGTACTAGTTTTTGAGCTGGGTATGTACATCATTAGATACAGTGTTGACTTAGATTGCATGAAGCTCTCAGTTCAAACTTCAGGGACATAGAAACCAGCTGCAATGATGCATGTAAGTTATTCCAGTACCGGAAGAGTGGAGTGATGGATCCCAGACTGAGATGCATGACACCATGTTTCTAAATAAATAATAAATAAGTCAACAGTAATCAAATACCAGATTTATGCACCTGCCACTGATGACTGTCACTGTTGCTTGTCATGTGGCATCTTCCTTAATCCCTTTTCTTTCCTACTTGTCCCGGTATTCTTTTGAAATGCACCACCAACAACAGTTACCTAAATTAGTTCACATTGTCAAAAGAGAAACTATCTAAAGTATACTGGACTAGAGAAAATTCCTAGCCTTCAAGTTATGACTTTTGTGTGTCAATCTAACGTATCTGTATATTAATAAAAATATGTTTTAGAATTATGTAATTCACATTTTAGAAATGTATGATTCAAAGAAATTTTTATTAGTTTTCCTTTTCCATAACAAAGTCCATTTTGTGCACTTCTTTCTCTGTCATAAGAAAATTAAACACAATTATGGAAGATCTAGAATATTTCTTTAATAATTATTTATGGAAGCTTTAGAATATTTCAAATATAACATTATTTCAAGCCTAATAATAATTCTGTAAACAAATGTCATTCTGTTCATCACTGGAGTCAAATGTGAGTAAAAATTTTGAACCTTCAATGTACTATCTCCAATTTAATATATAACTTAATACCTTTGAGTGAGGACACCTCAAAGACCTGTAGGTGGGTACATGTGTATAACACTAATTTTGAAAGCATCATTGGTCTCTTAAACTAGAGTATGTTTAGTGTCTGTGATAGAGCTTACTGCATAGTAAACAATGTGTAATTAACGGAATTCCTTATTTTCCTTAGCATTTGCTTGTTTATTAATGGTTTTAAGTTACTGTGTATTTTAATTGTTAGGATGTTCTATATGATAATTCATAAATAGTACATATAAATTTTCTATAATCATGATTTTCGATAAAAAATCATACAAGAAATTATTATTGGGTGTTACTTTTGATAGCATTGAGTAAATAATAAAATTTTATCCATATTAATTAGAATACCATGTGCTGTTGCTGTCATCTATTATTTCTACGACATAATTCTTGAGCACAAAGTACTCTTTAATATTTCATTACTTTATTTTTGAAAACCTGCTTGAGGTTGTTGTGTGTCAGCCACAGAGTCGTAGGGTATCCAGGCATTTTATTCCCAATACTTACTGTAACCATTGGCAACAGTTCTGAAGCACCGACTATTTTATCCCACCATTGCTCTATCACTCTCACTCTGAACATCTCATTTGAAATTTCCGTGTTAAGAAAAGTTAAAAAATAAGTTTTATGGAATCTTCTTCCAACAGCAACTTACATTTGTGAGAAATAAGTAAGAACTCAGAGGTTTTGCAATCAATCAGGAACATAAAAATATTTTCATGTATTCCATATATTTAACTAAAGTTATGTATTTTTATGTATACATTTTTCAGAATGATTGCTTTACTATATCCTAAATGTCTTGGATGAGAGTATGATGAACTTCAAGTAATTTGGGGCTAAAAATAAAATTGTTTTCTTATTAAAAGGTAAAGGTAGAAACAAAGTGAAAAGCAAGCTTTATAATACTGCAAACCTGAAAATATTTTCATTTTTATCAAAAGTTGATTGCAGATGAGAAATAAGAGTTTTGCACACTACCAAAAAACATGCATTAATAAAATCATTACATATGATTCAGAATGTACTCCTTCTTGCTATGGCTATGGTTGAAACTCACATGTAGAAATAGCATACTGTTTTTAAAAGATGCCTTTGAATGCAGTGTTATTCATATACTTAAGTACATTACACATTCTAGAAAAACATTAGTTTCTTATCCATATCTCCAGCCCTGTATCTTTATTCATTTACAAATATTTTGCGACAGTATAGAGAATGCATGTATAAAACAATGAACATGGCATACTTTTGTCCAAATGTGGAATTCAATCCGAAAAATATAAAAATATTTGCTTAATTTAAAAGAAATTATTAAATGATTTTATTTGAAAAGCCACTTTGAAGAAATTTGAAAACGTTCTCTTTTTAACCTAATTTCTAAGGCACATAAAGTTACTTGGTACTCTATGTTCAGTAAATAACAATTTTTATGTAAAAAGTGAAGCAAATATTAAGTTGGCAATCTAAACTTTATATATTTTTGATGCTTTCATTGATTTTTAGTTATATGCCTGTTTAATGCTAACGATAAAGGGTGTGCTCATATTCCCTTTAGAAAATTTTTAAAATCTTCATATTCCCTACTTGAAAATCATGTGGTTTCTAAAGTAGAATTATTACATTTCCCCTGCTTTCATTAAATATCATCCTGTAGCAAAGTCTTTGGGGAGCCTAGGTTTCATGCTATCATGCTGGCTTACAAATATTAGGAAAATATAACGTTTAAATAAATAATGTTTGCATAGAATGTAATTGTATTTAGCTCACAAAGAAAGGGAATCACCAATGTTTACAGGAAGAGGTATAGAAAATCACAGAATTTCTGGATTGTAACAAAAGTTTGATGATAATATAGGAACAAAAATAAGTGAAATAATTTGGGCATAAACAATAACAGTTGACTTATATTAGTGGAGGTGGATGATTACAAGAACAACTATATAATAAACAGAAGAAGAATAATAGTAATAAATATTAGCAGTAATAATTGAACAGTAATAATAGTAATAAGTATTAATAGTTATAATAGTAATAATAGAAGAGTAATAATAGTGATATAAGAAAAGAAAGCAAATAACGAGAAACTAGCTAACTAAAATATGTAACTAGTTTATGTTTACAATTTACCAATTTATTTTTGTTTACTATGATCTGACCCTCGATGTTGAAAATAGATAACAAATATTTAAGTTTATCTATTCTGAACAGAAAAAATTAATATTGGTTTTGTGAATATGTGATAGCAGTTGATATTTAGTTTATGAAAAGAAATACAGCAAGGATCTGTGAGAATAGATGTGAAAATAAAAGTAAAAATGAAGAAATAATGAATGTTTTATAAGCAAGAGCGATCATTTACAAAATTAATATATTAGAAGCATAAGACTGGATGTTGTGAATATTGGAAACATAGGATAAGCAGAGGTGCTCAGTTTGCATCACTTAGAAAGTGCCTATAAAATTCAATGAGTACTTAAATTTAGTTTCCTTTGAAGGGAGCTTGCATTTGTTACTGCTAAAGATACTTAGTTATAGCAGCGATTATTTCAGTTTCCCCTCCTGAGATGTTAATTCTTAGAAGTATATTTCACCTTTACATCTTATATTTCTGGTGTCCCACATTTGTGCCCATCTGTTGTCATGGCATATTGCCTAGTCAATGGTGGGTGGGACCCTTGGCAGCACTTGAAGCAGGTTGAGGTGCCAGGTAATACTGAGCTTAAGAAAGGCATCTTGCAGAAACTTCCTCAACAGCATCTGTGAACTTGGAAGTGTGTAGAGAAGTCTATCTTCTCTGACAGCCCTGCCACATTGACTCCACGTCTCTGTACATCTAGTGACACCTGCTCAGCCTAGTGTGCCAAAAGATAGGAAATACTTTAAATAAAGAGGAGCTAACTTCTCCAAGTATGTTCCTATTTAATATCCAGATACACTATCAGTGGTGTTATCCAGTGAGTAAAATAGTTCATAAATGTCCCCCAAAAGAAGATATTTCTTTCCTTTCCTTATGCGTTTGCACTACTCGGTGTCTGTATGAAAAACAACCTAATGTACATAAATATTATGTACACTATAAACCATGAAAAACAAAGAAGAAAACCTGAGATAGATGTACATTCTGTTTATAGAAAACATTCACATTGTAAATGGGTCAGAGACAGAATATAATGAGTCAATCACAAAAAGTAAACACATTATATAAGTCCACACACTGATTGTGGTTGTTTAATTTTGTTTTTAAAATAACACTAATGAAATTAAACTAAGAGTGGTGATGAAGTCAAATGTATACAGGCGTACATGATGAGATTATTTTGAGGCTTTAAATTCTGCTGTTTCAATTCTGAGACTCACTCTGTAGTTAGGAAAACAGAAGCGAAAATTAGCATCGTAGAAGTAGCCAAAGATTTTATGCACTAAATACCTTTTTCTTGTGTTTATTTTCTTCACATTTAAATCAATACAAGGCTCAGCGTCCATAATTGAACACCTATTAATCAAATACCAAATTTTCTTAAGTCTCCCATTGAGGAGATCAAGGATTCAATAGTTTAAATATATTCAAATTGTTTTTAATTGCATATTATTAGATCATTTCAAAACTTTAAGGGACATATTTACACATTTCTACAACAAAAAATGGTAACCATCTAATTTTTTCATGCTATCTAGGAAAATTAAATTAAATTTAACATCAAATAAATAGAAGGACCGTGATTAATTGTCACTCATGCTTTTCCTACTTGACAAAATACTCAGTCTTTTACCTTAATTTTTCCAAATGTCCATGTTTTGTTCCACTATGCTATTGCCTAACCTATAATTTTTGTAAGGTTTCTCACAAAATACAGTCAGACAAAATTATCTTTTCTCATTCATAGTTGACCTAGGTTCTCTGCCATGCATTTGATAATGGCTAAGATAAATGAAATATTTGTTTTGGGGGAATGTGATAGGTTACTTCAACTCAACAATTAAATTTATTTTCTCATCTTTATTTTACAAAATATGAATATAGACAGTGACTTGAGTAATTACACTAAAACTCTTTTTTTGCCTTATTGCTTTTCAATATACCTCTGTAAATAATGGCTATTTTACATGTGTGATATATACTTTAATTAATGTCAAATAGCACGGTTGACTTGTAGTGTGTTTTTCAATGCTTACCCTGACAAGTGAGAATGTAGCTGTGTTTAAAAAAAAATACTTCTATATACATCCAGTTTAAATTGTTGTGTAGATTATTAATCTTGAAAATGTTTTATTTGCTACTGCTTTTTGAATGTATTTATTCAAACACCTTCTTGTAATCTTGTCTAGAGACACAATTATATTGTTTTTTTTTCTTTTCTTAACTGTTTTTATTGTACTATATACACTTTCCTCTGCTTCTCCTCTTCCTCCCCTCAGCCTTCTACCCTCTCCCATAACCCAAAACTCCCAATTTAATCAGGAGATCTTGCCTTTTTCTCCTTCCTATTTAGTTCCATGTATGTCTCTCTTAGGGTTCTCCTTGTTGTGGCATATCATAATGTTAGCAGCAATAAAAACAATTGCGTTGGTGTATATTGAAATATCTTGATATTAAATCATCATTCCTTTGTTAAACAAATGTTTCTTATAAGATACTTAAAAATAAGTGTTAACTGCATTTTTTTTCAGTTTCACACATTCTGAGCACTAATTTGTTCTGAAACTTCAACTAAATGACAAGAGCATAGAGCCAGGTACTCTGTGCAATGGACTCTCAGAAGTATGTTAAAATCCTGTTATGTATCTACTAAGATAACCAGAACCATATTTCTTAACACTTTATGGGCAGATTGTCACACAAAACACATTTCTGAGTTATGTAACGTCATGAATTAAACTAAAATTTAAGTAAGTGCTCTACCAGTCAGAAGATTATTCTCAAGATGGAATCTTGGGGTGTGTATTATCTTGTTCAATGTCATGCAAATTAGGGGTTGGAATTTCCCATTCTCTCTAGTTGACTCCTAGAGCCAGACCTGTGCACAAAATAATTTCCCACTTCAGATATTTGTAAATGAGTTATCATAATACTCCATATTTTAAAATTCTATTTGGTGAGATTGGGTTTGTATTATTATGGAATATACGAAACTACATAATTTGCTATCTTCCATGGGAGACCTATGAAAGCAATGTTTTTATCTATAGTCTAAAGGCAGTCTAGGATTACTCATCCTGAGACTGAATCTCTGACCTTCTGGAAATGGATGTCTGAGAATAAAAGACAGATGTCTCAGTTTGATGAAAGAGAGGTATCTTTTATATATTCTTTCTTGTGTTTGGGACAAATGGAATTTAATGATTGCCCGTACAGGTAAAAACAACCCCCCAAAACAAACAAACAAACAAACAAAAAATAAACAAAAAAACACGTTCTTTATCTACTGACTCATATGCCAAGCTCTACTGTAAGAACCTTCACAAATACATAAGAATTTAATCCCAACTCTCTGGACAGTAACCTAGTCAAGCAGACTTTTTAACTTAACACAATGTGATGTTTCTGCTTCCATTGTATTACTTCCATGTAGTAGGGAGCTTTATGATTTGTCACTGTAATTGGAGTTGGCTATACATTGTATATTCTAAACCTGGGTTGGAGTTGAAGCTGTCCCTTAGGGACTCTTGTGCTGTGATAGCCAGAATCATAATTAGTGTCAGAGAAAAGTATTTCAGAACTCATCATTGCAAAACAAGCTTGATTTGAATATGATCAAAGATAAGCATATTAACATTTTTGATGTCATCTATCTATATCTATATACATATCATCCATCCATGTATCAATTAATATATTTATTCATCAATCTATTATCTATATTTCCATTTCCTTATCATCTTTATCATCTATATATCTATCAGTCTATCATCAATGTATCTTTCTATATCTATCTATCACCTATCTATTTGCTATTTCTATTTATGTATCTATCTATTTATCTGTATGCATATATGTAACCATCTATCTGGCTATCTAACTATATATTTCTTTCTAGGCTCCCAGAATACAATTCATGACCAGTTGTAAAGATTATGTAAAATTTTTAAAGTTAAACGATAAATGTGAACTGTGTTCCAAAGCCAATGTCAACTAAGCAATGCCTAAAAGAAGAAAATGGTCTTCTCTGATGTGGTATTCCCCTCTAGATGCTGTATGTGGGCTGTGCAATGCGCTGCATGGCAGATTGAGCTTTTATTCAGATGAAGAGGGTTTATATGCTGTAGGGTGCTTCCCACAGTTGAAGTGGTGAGCATGGCTCCCACCCAGAAGTTCCTGAGCCTGTGGTGAATATCTCTGCCATATTGGAAACCTGAGAAAGGCAGAGCCAGAACCCAGGGTCATTGTGACCAATCTGCTTACCGTTTTCAAGGTCCTCATGGTCATAAAATTTTTACAGATACACAATAAAGACAGATTCAGCTAAAAAAAGAAAAGACCTCTAAATGGGTCACAATATTAAATAAATGCATGTAGGCTTTGGAGAAAGAAGAAAAAGAGTAAAGAGACAGTAAAAGCAATATAAAAGAGTACAGACATAGATTTAAAAAGTAGAGAAAAATAAGCCATGTAAAGATGGAATATACACAGAGAGTATGGATTATGAATATTATTGTACTTTTTTGAATTTTTTACTGTGAATGAGATAAGTACAGAGAGACATTTCATTGTATGGGATGAAGAGGTTACATTTGTACATAAACATATATATGTATATACTATATATGTATGTATATAACTTTATATATATATATATATGCTTGCAATAATAACCAGGGAGAAGTATGTCAAGAATTTGAAAGAGAGCAAGGAGGGGTATATTGGAGATTTTAGAGGAAGGAGTTTCAATCATATTATTATATTCAAAATATAAAATATCAATTGCATTTTGCCATAATTAAAGTTTATTTATTGTTATAATGGTATTGTTTGTAATATCTGAAGAAGGGATTACTTATTGTAGATGTTGGCAACAATGATATTTTTATTGATTTTTTTTCTGTTGGCTTGAAATTCTGGATGTTCATTGTTTGAAGAAATATACATTATGTCCCTTGTCAGGCTCTTTTCTCTTCCCAGACCCATTTATGTTCCATGTTTTTCTGTTTGAATTCAAGGTAACACAGTGATGTGTTCCTTGTGATATTGTTCTTCACACATCTAATCCTGCAAACAACATCCAGCAGTTCGTGGTAGGCCCTAAAGTAGGAGCTGAAATGAACAGAGAAATAAGACATAAATTGCTCAAGCAAAGCTTGTCTTGTAACTAAAGGAAAAGATGCAAAAGCTGGAATTTTTAAATAAGTCAATAATTGCTATAGTTCTTAAAATGTACACATACAGAAAATTGTTGATAATAAGCTAAACAATTGTTCTTTTTCTTACAACTACAAAAATAGATATTTATTTAATACAGAGAAACACAACACAGTTTTTTTATGGCTATAGTTAAAGAAATTGAGAAAAAGTTTGTTTAAAAGGCCATTTTTAAGTACAGTTTCAAGTTTGGAGATTAAATAGAATAAACTAGGAATAGATTTTTTTTTCTAATTTCAGTTACATTTTAAGTTTTGAGAGATATTATTTCAACTCTAAACTTGAAATATATATATAATTATGTTTTACTATACAGTTTAATCAGTTTTGGTTTTAACATTTTTGTTTGAGTGCTCACACTCAAAGTGGTGGACACATAAGTCTTTAAAATGTCATTTTCCCTGAGGATTAGTAATTCTTGATGGATAAGTTTTGAAAAGTGT
Organism: Bramus lutescens; assembly: GCA_001685075.1. Classification (NCBI taxonomy): domain Eukaryota; kingdom Metazoa; phylum Chordata; class Mammalia; order Rodentia; family Cricetidae; genus Bramus; species Bramus lutescens. Next base: position 69,183 of record LOEQ01002626.1, on the reverse strand, counting down.
GCCTGAGGTCACAGAACAAGGTAAGCAACAGTGGATGAAATGACAGAAATTAAATCTTCTAAATGGATTTTACAACCTTTCCCTATGCCCTGGAGATCATTATTATTTGGAAACTTTAATAGTATGAATTAAAAGAATAAATGTTAACGTCATTATATTCTCAAAAATATTGAAATGATGCTATAACAAGCCTTGGGGAACTAAATATAGTATAGGCATAAAAAATGTTTCATTTCTGATGCTGTTTTCAAATGACAGCATAATATGTTATGGATCATTTGATTTTTTTCTATAAAAATGCTGTTCAGCATCCAAAAAGGCATATGCTGCTAACGGTGTGTGTTGCAGTCCGTTTTATGACAGCTGGCTACAAGAAAATGCCAGTCAAAACACAAAATGTCATACAGAAATTGTCCAATAAAAGTATTAGCTTTCAAAAAAATCATTCATAAATAAGCTTTTTAAAAAATGCTTCTATTATTTATAAACATTAATAATAGAAGGCAGTTTTAGATAATCTAAGAATTGTAATCTAGATTGATAAAAGACATCAAAAATTTTAATCACAATTTCCCCTTAATTTGTAAGTAATCAAACTTCTTCTTTATCTTCTGGCTCTAGAAATTCATGGACAAATTGCTTAAATTCTGATTCTTCAACCATTGGACCTTGAGGATATTTAATAAACTATCAATATTAATTTGCTAAACTCACAATATTTATATCTAAACAATATTGTTTTATCTTTAAGATGTAAACAAATCATTTTAAAACTATCTTTCATCCACTTTTTTCTTAAGAAAAATTATTTATTTTTAATTTACTGAATTATTGTCCTATGAAGCAAAATATTCTTTTTTAATGAATAAACTGGTTAGTACTAATTTATGGCGATTCTTGGCTTTGTGAGAATTCTTTAATTTATTAGAACTAAGGCAGATACCGATACCACCTGGGAAGGAAAATTCATTATGTTTTACTTCTATGTCAGAATATTTTTCTAACTCATTTTATTAAGAACAGGGTAGTTAAGAAGAACAGTTATGTGAGCTAGAAAAAATAATATAGCATCAGTTGTCTATGAAAGTTCATTATTTTTCATCACTAACTTTAGTGAGCAAAAATCTTAACTGCTTCATATATTTTTTCTAAAAAGACTTGCATTTAGATCAGTATTTATCAATACACTGAAACTTGTAAATAAAATAATAAATATATAGTATGAAACATATTATTTCATCCAATATATGGAGGCATTATTAAAAGTAGAATGATTTAATATAGATGAGATCTATGTAGAGATTTTAAAAATATAATATTTGTCCAGGCCAGTGTCTCACCTCCCAGAAGCCCTGCATCACTCCTGCCACACTGGCTTTCTGGGGTGACCTGACTCAACAAGATATAGACAGTCTCAGGAGACCTTTATTTTGAGTTCATTTGAGGTACTTTATGTCACATATTATATTCCAATACATTACCAGGCTTTTAAGATTTAAGAAAATGGAAAATAGACTTTACTATGAAAGACAAAATGTTCTCAGACAACAAAGATGTGTTGAGAGAGGAACTGTAAATGTGTTTGGGATTCACTGTAGATTAATTCTCACTCCTAGTTAACATGCTGCAACACAGCAGTTATCTTCACTATAATCCAAACGCCCAGAAAACAGAGAAATATGTGAAGCATTTATTTTTATGTAAAAGAAATGTCTAAAATTAATCCCATCAATTTTACAATAGGAAAGTTCTAAGAACAAAATAATGTTCTCAGTTTTCTTTCAGCCATATAGTAGTTGTAAATATTTCAAAGTTAATTGAAGTGCTTTTTCAAATTATAATTGTGTATGTCATAAAATATTGAAAATGTAATATTTTATTATAAATATATAACAATAAAATAAACATGAGTTGAATATTTATTTGAGACATAAATTCTAAATGTTTTTTTATATAGTACAATAAAATACCTAACAAATAGGCCATTATTTTATTTATCCAAATAGGCTCATAAATGTATATAACATTACAATGATTGGTGTTAAACAATGAATTTTGAGTCATAGAAATTCCTCCTATAAATAAATATCTCTGATGGAGAATAAAAAATTGTGCATTAAAAGCATCTCAGTTTTCAGGTTTTAATAATAGTTGTAAATGTCTTTGAAAATAATGGATATATCGTGAGTTAAAATAAATGGGGATCTGCATGGCTATACTCTTTACAGAAAATGCTTATTATGCTCAGCCAGCAAAGACACCGAATTATTCCCCTTTGCTAAATCATTTTACCCCTGCAACTTCCCCAATTTCTACTGTTCTCATTGAAAATCTATTTTCCTTTCTTTCCTCTAGTCCCTTTACTTAACATTTAAAAACCCCAGGAAATAATCATAAGAAAAAGCACATTTTTGCAATAGCATTTATNTATATATATATGAAACTAACATATGTGTGTGTGTGTTTGTTTCATTTTACATTGCAATCCCAGTTCTTCTTCCCACCTCTCCTCCTCTCCTCCCACCCCTTCTTGCCTCTCAACCAACTCACTCTCATCCACTCTTCCCAAAAGGTAAGGAAGGCCTCTCATGGGAAGACAAAAAAGCCTGGCTCTTTAATTTTAGGCAGGACCATGCCCCTTACCCTGCATTAACATTTTCATAAGAAAAATTTAGTTAACATTAGCATTAATATGGTCTAACTCATGTTTTTTTTACATTTCTTAGTTATTTAAAATATTTTAATGTTGCTATTTTTTCTTCCACTCTGGGAAATTATTAAGACTCAAAGATTGAGTTTGATTGACACTAGTCTTCAGTCTTCCCAAGACTCTCACAGTTCCTTGTTTTCTCTAATGACAACAATATGGGTGAGGAATCACTAAGGGTATAGCAGATTTCCACCAGTCCCTCTGCAGTGACCACTGTGGTGCTCTAGAGTTCATCAACTCTTTATAGTGTAAGTATTTCAAAGTCGAAATACAGGATTTAGTTTGGTGCTCATTGCATTTTCTTCTTTTTTGATTTTTATTGAGCTCTACATTTTTCTCTGCTCCCTTTCCTACCTCTCCCCTATCTCCTTCAACCCCTCCCCAAGATCCCCATGCTCCCAATTTACTCAGATCTTGTCTTTTTCTACTTCCCATGTAGATTAGATCTATGTAAGTCTTTTTAGTGTTCTCTTTGTTGTCTAAATTCTCTGAGATTGCGGTATGTAGGCTGGTTATCTTTGATATATGTTTAAAAACCACCTATGAGGAATAGACAATTGCACATTTATGGGTTCTATCAGCGGTGTGACTTAAGCAGCTGCACTTGTTGACTCCTTGAACTCTGATCTGGATAAAAATGTCATTCATGGCTTGGAAGCCTCTGCTGTGCCAATGATGGATTCAGATGTCTACCAAATGAATCTTCCCTGCTGTAATTAGAGATGATTTTTTTTCCCACAACCAATCATAGTATACCCTCATTGTAACATCCCTCAAATTGGATGCTATGGAGACTCTCTCCTACCTGTGGTAGCTAATGGGCATGTGCCAGTGGCTATATAAATAGAGTTCTTCTCATTCAACAGGCAATATTCAGAATACGCTCCTTCCTGTTCATTTCCCCTCCAGAAATCACTTTTCAGTGTAATTTTCTTTTCTGGCTATTGTCTTTTATCATTGATCGAGTGGGCTGGGCTATCTACATAAAAAGTAGGTATCTCCTCCGAGTTCCCAGCCCCAAGCACCGCCTGTAGCAGCTCAGGGGCAGCAGAAGTGTGACAGAGCTTATTGCCCAGAGACTACAGAAGTTTGAAACTTCAGAAGAGCTGAGACTGGTAGAACTATCCAGCGAAATGGGTTGGAGAGCTATGAAGACAACAGTCCATAAGGCCTGTCTGGGATTATCATTGAGTTCTATTTGCAACAACTTCCTTAATATTGGACAGGGAACGGTCTGAGAGATGTCAATGAAAGAGCTATACTGTTCACACCCAGCAAATAATATCATTTAAAGGAAACATGCAAAAAAACACAACAAAACAAAAAACCCTTTGATTACAATGAAAATCTACCATGAAATTTAAATTTTGGAAAGAATAAGTCCCCATCAAGTAGACTTTGGAAGGTATAAGTCTTCATGTCTGTGTCATAGGAAATACAAATCAAACAATTAAAACATAGTATACTATAAAAAATACCTATGAGTGAGTACATATGATAATTGTCTTTCTGAGTCTGGTTTAACTCACTCAAGATGTTTTCTAGATCCATCCATTTCCCAGTAAAATTCAAGATGTCATTTTTTTCTGCTGTATAGTACTCCATTGTGTAAATGTACCACATTTTTATCCATTCTTTGATTGAGGGGCATTTAGGTTGTTTCCGGGTTCTGGCTTTGACAAACAATGAAAATAGTTGAGCACATGTCCTTGTGGCACGATCGAGCATCATCTGGATATATACCCAAAAGTGGTATTAATGGGTCTTGAGAAAGTCATTTCCTATTTTTCTGTGAAGTCACCACACTGACATACAAAGGGGCTGGACCAGCTTGCATTCTCACCAGCAATGCAGAAGGTTCCCTTTTCCGCACAACCTCTCCAGCATAAGTTGTCATCAGCGTTTTTGATCTTGGTCATTCTTACAGGTGTAAGATGAAATCTCAGAGTTGTTTTGATCTGCATTTCTCTGATGACTAAGGATGTTGAACATTTCCTTAAGTGTCTTTCAGCCGTTTTAGATGCTTCTGTTGAGAGTTCTCTGTTTAGATCTGTACTCCAATTTTATTGGATTATTTTTTCTTTTGATGATCAATTTATTGAATTTTTTTGTGTATGCCACTTCTGTCCTCATTCACCAATCCACTCCTTCGCTGTTTCTGTTTAGGGAACGGCAGGTCTCCCCAAGTACCAAAAATCACGGCATATCAAGTTGCAGTAAGGCTAGGCAAGGAGACCCAGTATGGGGAGTGGGATTCCAAAAGCATGTGAAAGAGTCAGAAGCAGCCGCTAAGTCCACTATTAGGAGTCCCTCCCACAAGAGGACCAAGCATCACAACTGTAACATATATTTAGAGTGCATAGATCAGTCCCATGCTATCTCCCTGGTCAGTTCAGTCTCTGTGAGCGTACCCTACATGCCATGGTAGTTCTTTGTGTGAGTTTTCTTGTGGTGTCTTTAACCTTTCCAGCTCCTAAAATCCTTTCTCCCACTCTAAATGCAGCATTACCCAAACTCTACCTAATGTTTGACTGTGGCTCTACACTCACTTCATGCTGGATGACGTCTTCCTAATGACAACTGGTTAGACACAAAGCTGGTAACAGGACATGGCCAGTTGGCGCTACATATTTGCTATATCTTGGAGTCTTAGCTGGCATCATCCTTGTAGATTTCTGAAAGATTCCCTTGTGCCACATTTTTACCTAACCGCTTATTTCCCCATTTCTATTAGTTTCTTCCAGAACTCTCCCCTATGTCCCTGTCCCCCCAACCTGATCAGTCATATTCCCATTACCACCTGGCCTCAGTCTACCCTCAAAGTGTCTTCTAATTCTTCCCAGGGAGAGCTTTGTTCCCCCACCCAATCTAATGAACACTCCTTGTTTACTAGTATCTCTGGGTCTGTGGATCATATCATACTTATCTTTTATTTTAGAGTAAATATTCACTTGTGAGTGATTACATACCATGTTGTCTTTCTGGGTCTCGGCTATCTCACACAGTATGACTTTTTCTAGTTCCATTCTTTTGCCTTTAAATATCCTGATGTCCTAGTTTTTAATAGCTGAGTAATAATCCACTGTGTAAATGTAACACTTTTCCTTTACGTATTCCTTGGTTGAGAGTTATTGAGACTGTTTCCAGGTTCTGGATATTACAAATAAAGCTGCAATGAACAAAGTTGAGCAATATTGTCATAAAAACAGACAGGTGAATAAATGAAGTCAAATCAAAGACCTAGATGTAAGTCTACATGCCTATAGATTCTGATTTTCAACATAATAAACAATGTAAAAATAAACAATGAAGAAAATAAAACATTTTCAACAAAAGATGTTGATCTAACTTGATGTCGATATGTAGAAGAAAAAATAGATTCATATCTATCACCCTAAGACAAGTAAAGGTGGATTGAAAACCTCAACATAAAGCCAGATACATTGAACCAGATAAAAGAGATAACGGTAAATAATTTTGAACTCACTGGCACAGGAAACAACTTTCTGAATAGAATGCCAATAGCACAGGCATTAAGATCAACAAACAATAAATGGGACCTTATGAAATTGAAAAGTTTCTGTACGGCAAAAGACACTATCAATAAGGCAAAACAGAGGCCTACAGAATGGGTAAAGATCTTTACCAACCCTACATCTGACAGAGAACTAATTTCCAAAATACATAAAAACTCAATAAACTAGATATCAAGAAACAAATAATTCACTTTAAAAACAGGTTACATATCTGAACAGAATCCTCAACAGAAGACCAAGAAGCACTTAAGCTGTTCAACATCCTTAGCCAACAGGGAAATCCAAATCAAAATGATTCTTAGAATCCATCTTACACCTATCAGAATGACTAAGATCAAAAATGCAAGTGACTGCTCATGCTAGAGAGGATATGGGGTAAAGGGAACATTCCTCCACCGGTGGTAGGAGTGCAAACTTTACAGACATTTTGGAAGTCAATATAGTGGCTTCTCAGAAAACTTGGAATCAGTCTACCACAAGACCCAACAACTTTTGGATATGCACCCAAAAGATGGTTATTTATGCCAAAAGAACACTTTCTCAAGAATATTTATAATGCTTTCACATTTCAATGTAAAAAATCAGTATATACATATTTATACTCAGATTGTATATGGCATTATTCTCTGGACTTCATGGTTCCTTCTTCCTTCCAAGTAGAAAATGAAGAAAAGGGGACAGAAAGGTGAAGTAAACAGAAAGAGACATATCTAGGAGAACAGAAAGTTAGAAGATCCTGAGCAGTAAAATTATAAGAACTTCTGGAGGTGGTGACTCTGACCTGCCTAACTATGCCAAGAGTTAGATATTTGTTCTGGATACCTACCTGCTAAGCTTGGAGCTTTCCAGAATTTCCACTTGAGTTCCAGTGATTCCACTCATAATAAATTATCTCAGGCTCCTTGTAGGTGACCTATCAACATTCTACTTTTAGAACCACCGGTTCACCAAATTAAAAATTATCACAGTCATATTTGGGAATGAAGCAAGTTCTCTTTCTGGGGAGAGTAGAAATAGGTGTGTTGTGTCTTCCCAGGAACACCCATCACATATGAGTTGGGACGGATCCTACATTTGCTTATGTAGCAATTTTAAGTTAAAATAAAAATGGCAGTAGAAAAAGTAAAAGCTAAATAAAAGTAAGGCTTTGATTATATAATTGAGGCAAGTGGTATATTTGATGAAAATAAAACGCAGCTTGTGAAGAAAATTTATTAATTTAGATGGATCAGGTGTTTTTATTTCTTGATGTAATGAGTAACTCTAGACAATAGATTTATATATTTTTATCAAGAAAATAAAATGGAATAAAACCTTTTATTAAGGATTATAAATAATCTTAGAGAATTAATATAATTAAATGAAAATGAAACCTTAAACTATACTAGAAAGGCATAAATTATGCATGCTATTTACTTTCACAGGGTTCTTAAATCATATTAGTAAGAAGACTAAATGTCATTTCATTAAATTTCTGAAATAACTTAGAAGATTATCAGCATTATTTTAAAAAATCAGTGATACAAAATATTTAGTTTTATTTCTGTTCATATGATAAAAATGAAAAAAAAATATATTTAATTTTGGATGCATGAGAAGTACAGTTACTACAATTGTCTCATCAATATTTTATTACAAAAATTATGTTCGATGGTTATGTTGTATTTTATTCTAAATATCCATACAATTATGTTTTGCCAATGAGAATCCATTTGCTTTATAAGAAGAAAAGAGAAGTTGTAACTGTATAGCTAATTTTTACTTGTCCTTGAAACACTACAGTTGGCAAAAATCACTACCAAAGTGTAAAATAAGCTAGGCTTCCAATTAAAATGTTACAAGTTGGTACTAAATCTAACCAACAATTTCAAATCTTCAGTAACACAAAAGTTGTCACTGTTTTTTTAAAGGTGGCAGACAATGCCTCAGAAGAAAGGGAGACTTTTAAACTTATCTACTCTGAGATCAAAAGGTTTCCAGAATAGAAACAATGAGGAAGTTAAGTTTGCAGAATAAAAATACATTCTAAGAACAGTCAATTTACTTCCTGTTGAATGAAAAGAAAAAAGGCATTAGGTATATTAAAAATTGTGATGACTACAAAAGACAATAATTAGTAGTTCACATTTATTTTAGGTAATGAGGACAAAAAACTGCTAGTTTAGACTTTGAAAATTTACTTTGTTCTGAGAAATAATATTTTCATCATAGAACCAAGCTGCAAGTTATTGAACTGTTTCTTGTTTACATTAAATTTGATCATTTTATCACAGTACTTCACTGGAATGTAATCTAGCATTTCTCCTTTTATATAGACCATTTCATCTTTTCTATTTTGATATTCCAAATAAACATAATTCACTGTCTCACTTTTTAGTATTGGAAATGACCAATTGGAATTTATGTTGCTCTCTCATTATGGTAATATTAGACTCAACTGCAGAACATTTATTACCCAAATGATATGTTGGACTTCTATAACTTATTAATATAACAATGTTTGGAGAGACTTAAAATAATATCTACTTAAAATATATACTAACTAGTCAGTATAGACCAATTTAAACTTCTTTTTCATGAATTATCACAATAATGGTGGTGGGTAAGCCAATATGAAGAATAAACATAGTGAACAAAATTTATGATAAGATCATGATAAGCTTAGTTAGAGGTAAGAGGGAGGTTGCATGCTTATTTTAAATTTTATCTTTTAAGGAGAATTTCATTTCCCAAGAAGCAAAAAACCCTGCTAGATTTTATCTCTTTCTCCACACAATGAAGAATAATCACAAAGAAGGGAGTAGCTGTATTACCATAATTTTTGTATAATAGGAAATGCTGTGGTTTAGATATAAAAGGCATTTGGAAGTTTTAACATCATTAAATGACAGTTGATTGTTTGTACAAAATAAATCATTTTTATAGACATCACAGCACCATGCTTTAAGAAATAAAAATTTTGGTTTTCTCTTTCACTGGTTTCAAAATGTAAATTCTACTTTATCTGTTTTATTGCTGCTTAACCCCCACAAAATTATCAAAGAATCATAGAAATATTTCCAGTGTTTAAGTACAATTTTACTTACTGTGCTCTGTACTGTGGATTTGGCTTTTATTGTTCTTTTGTAGTTTTCTTTTAGTTTCCCTAATAGTGTCCTTTTCATGTTTCCAGAATTTTATTGAGACTTCATTGAAGATGGGATTATTCTCATGTATGTTTTTGCACATTGAAAAGAATACAACAAGCAGGTATTTCTTCTTTCATTTAATCCAAGCCACCATTGATAATGGCTAAAGCTTCTTTGTCAAAAATCAGGTGTTCGACTGTGTATGTGGATTAATATCTGGGTCTTTGGTTCAGTTCCACTAGTCCTCCTGTCTTTTTTTATGCCAATAGCAGGCTGTTTTCAGTACTGTAGTTCTGTAGTGGAGTTTGAAGTCAGGGATTGTGATGCCTTCAGAAGTTCGCCTATTTTACAGGATTGTTTTGGCTACCCTAGGATTCTTTTTTTTTTTTTTGGCTTTTCCACATAAATTTGCTACTGTTCTTTCAAGTTCTGTGAAAATTTTTGCTGGGATTTTGATGAGCATTGCACTGAATCTGTAGATTTGTTTTTGATAAGATTGCCATTTTTACTATGTTAATTCTACCTACCCAAATACATGGGAGATCTTTCCCTTTTCTGGTGTCATCTTCAATGTCTTTCTTCAAAGATTTAAAGATCTAGTCATACAAATCTTCCCCTTGTTCAGTTAGAGTTACTCTGAGATATTTTATGCTATTTGTGGCTATTGTGAATGGTGTTGATTCTCTGATTTTTTCCCCAGCCCTTTTATTTTCTGTGTAAAGGAGGGCTACTGATTTTTTTTGAGTTAATCTTTTATCCTGCTACATCACTGAAAGTGATTATGAGTTGTAGAAGTTCCTTGGTAGAATTTTCAGTGTCGCTTATGTAAACCATCATATCATCACCAAATATTTGGTTTGAATTCTTCTTTACTGATTTGTATTCCCTTGATCTCCTTTTGTTGTCTTATTGCCCTAGCTATGACCTCAAGAACTATATTTAAGAGATATGGCTAAAGATAATATTCCCTATAATTCTGCTGCAATTAATCCACACATATATTTGTATACACCTATTACATGCATAGCCACAGAAGTCCAAAGACTATTTCTCTTAAAGTAACAAAAGAATGATATTGTCTTTATTATTGGCAGAATGTTAACTGAATTGATGTCTACATTGTAACATATAACACTTATGAAGATTTCTCAGTTGCCCTGGGGAGGAATAAATGATTGTGGAAATATAATTAATGGTGATTATCTAAAAATCTCCTCTAAAGGAATTTTCTTACATTTCTTGGTTTGGTCTATTGTGCTCATAGTCTTAATGTCTTAGAAAATGCTATAGTTTATATATAATTATCACAAATATTCATGTGATGAAAATGTGCCAAGCTAACCTGTTGTAGTTGAAGGTAGTGATCACTAGAGTTGTGCCTTTTTTGAAGGTTATATCATATATTCTGATGCTTTTCTATGCTCTCTGGTTCCAGGGCAAAAGCAGATTTCTTTCACTGATGCTTTGTCTTGCTGCGGCCTAAAAGAAATTCAGTCAGCTGTCCATGGCCTGTAAATATACACAACCATGATGCTAATGTAACTTTTCTTTCCTAGTCTGCTTTCTCTGGTATTATGATGCAACAATAGAAGGATGACTAAGACAAGAAGACAGGACATCAGTGTTAGAGAGACAAGACTGAACTGAACAACAGTAACAAAGTCATACATATGAAGTTTGAAGACAAAGAAGTACCAAAATGAAAAACATACATAGCCTATTGACAGAAGAGAGAAGGAAAGCATTCTCATGAAGCTAGAAAAGAAAGAAATATATGTTTTTGCCAATATTATGATCTTATGATTTCTGATACTCAAAACTGTTTTAAATATCATGATTTAAGATACCAGCTTCCTGATAATTTGTAATAGTGATGTACTAACAGCTCCTTATATTGGTATGTTGGATGTTTGATTATAAATTAAGTAGCCATGTGTAAGCATTAATAATCTTTGTGATATATATGGATGAGAGTGTTTATATAAAGCTTGGATAACATTTTTTATTTCAAAATTCTGTGCTTAACTCGTGATAGGAAAGACAGAAAGTGGAATATCTGCCAAAATTAGAGAAATCAAATATGAATACAACAATTAAAAATATGTATCTAGAGAAGTTTCTGTCCTGCCTGGTCCTGAAGATCTTCAGTCCCAGAGAAACAGAGGATTATATCAATTATAAACTGACCTTTTAGCCTAGGTTTATTATTAACTATCTCTTACAACTTATATTAACCTATAAGTTTTATGTTAAGCTACACGGCTTGGTACTTTTTCTCAATGTGGCAACTGCAGACTGAGTATTTCCTCTTCCCAGAAATTTCCTAGTCTGGTTGCCCTGCCTACACATCCTGCCTGGCTACTGGCCATTCAGTGTTGTATTATATCAATACAAGTTACAAATTTTTAAAGGGTACAAGAGCATTATTCCACAGCACTTACCCCTTTTTTTCTTTTCAAACAAGATCTCTAAGTTTAATTTCCTTTGTTTAGCTTTTTTCCTAATCATTACCCACACCATCTTGCAACCAACACTCTAAGTAATGACAAACATCCATAGTCCATTTTGGGGGAATATGGGCACAGGCGTCTAGGTTACTTCCTGCTGATGGGAGTGATGGTAATCTTATGGGAATGCAAAGAAAATTTTGAATTGTGGTCAAGTCCTGAATGGAGTATTCTGTGAGGCTGGTTCATCTATGGCAGAAGTCTTGAGGATATTCTGTATGTAGAACTCAGAGGATATTGCAAAAGAAGTGTTCTGAAATGTTGAATCATCTGGGTCATCCACTTATATCAGAGAATTTTTAGGGGGTCTTTCTCAAATAAATCTGATTTTTTTAAAGAAAGAACGAAACTCACAACCCCTCACTTCCTGTGGAACCAAAAGTGAAACTTCTCCCATGTAGCATATCATTTGACTTAAATTTTAAAGTCAAAGCATTTTCAAAATATATAGGCTGGATTGATCCACCAGTATTTATAGTCAAATGTCTTTTAGCAACTGCTGCTTATTCCTCAGCAGTCAAACAATTCAAAGACAGCACTATAATGTATAATATCCAGTCTCTGTGTAATTTTCAGCTTTATGTGGCTTTTTAAAAACTATTTCTCTTACTTTTATTTTGAATTTTTGGTGTTTTGAGACAGGGTTTCTCTGTTTTCTTTGGCTGTTCTGGATCTCATTCTGTAGATCCACCTGCCTCTGCCTCCCAAGTGGTGGGATTAAAGGCATATGCCACCACACCTGGTCCTGGAACACACTAAGATCTGCTTGCTTCTGCCTCCTAAGTACTGGGATTAAAGGCATATGTCATGACACTCAACCACTTTCTTTTTTAAGGACTTTCTCTATCCTTTTTTTCTCTCTTAAGTCTCTTTATATATTTAAACTGACTATAAATCATTTAGAGGTTTTTTTTCTGCCTGAATCAGTTTTTACTGTATATCTCTCTTTGTCTGATCATATGAGTCTTTAACTTGCTAAGCAATATGGCTAGGATTAAAGCCATAACTTTAGTAGTTGGATTCACCCCATTCCTTGACTTCCTGAGAGTCCAGGTTTATATTGGAAGTACTAAAGTGAGTCCCATGTTGGGTGCCAAATGAAGTATGATTTAAATATCTCAGGGAGAAAAACGGGTTTAATCTGAAGACCCCCAAAGGAAAGAAGTCAGCTACTCTTTCTTAAATCAACCTCAGACTGAAAATGGCTAACCTGCCTCCAGGAATCTCAGAGTAAGAATGTATCTGAGAGCTGTCTCCTCCCGTTTTATAATCCTCTCTGTTTGAGGGGCTAAAGGTGTGCACCAGTGGGATTGAATACATGCACTACCCAGTTTCTATGATAAACTAATGAGGCTACTGGAATTAAAAGGTTGTGTTAGTGCTGCATGGTCTATAAGGCTGGCCAGTGTGACTGTTTTACTCTTCTGATCCTCAGGCATGTTTTATGTATTAAAATACAAGTGAAATGCCACTACACATTTAAATTATTTTTTACACCATAAAATATCAACAGTGTAGTTGAAATACCATTATTATAATGGATTATATAGAATTAGCTGAATTTGTAACAACAGTAATCATATCAAAATTTGTAGACTTTGGTTATGAATTATGCATATAATTTATTTCAAATTCAACTTTTCTTTATGTGTGTGTTATGTATGTGTGTGCAAGAGAGAGAGCAAGAGAGAGGGGGGAGAGAGAGAAACAAAAACAGAGACAGAGAGGAGAACTGATGAGAAAGTGAGGCTCAGAGGACCACCTTGAGTGTCAGTTACTGACTTCTACTGTGAAACATGATCTCTTTTTTCCTACTATATTGCTGAAGCTAGCTAGCCAAGGAGCATTCATCAGCTCTTACTTCTCCACCTTCTGGCATGTCAGAGGAGTGCTACTATATTGAATTTCATATGTGTTTTGTGGATTCAAACTCAAGTCCTCACTTTGTGTGATAAGAGCTTAACCTCTGAGCAACCTCCTTAGTTCCAGTAATTCAAGTTCTAACATATAGCAATTAGTTTCAGTATCAGGTAGTGAAACTTCTGATTGAATCATAAGAAAGATGTTATTGCAAAAAGGATGATGTCAGTAGAAGTATGGAGAGAAGAAAATAGAGTAGAAATAGTTTGGTAACACATTGGAATGTGCTGGGGGATAAGAGAAAGACAAGTGCTTTACAATAAACAGGTTACTGACCAGAGCTATGTTGAGGGTATACATTGATTTTATACACGAAAATAGCAAAAAATAAATCTACTGCAAATCTGAAATTTATAACAAGTGAAGCAATTTAAAATTATTCAAATATTTTAGATTTGATGAGTGACTAGGGATTTTTATTCAGGTATATAATGAATAACACAATATATAAATGTATAAGGCTGCAATTGTGTGAGAAGCAGAAAAGGAGAGGAAACACAGACCTCCACATTATAAGTTGAAAATGTGTTCAATGTGATATAGGATTCTTTGTGTACAGATATAGAATATTTTCCCTGATTTATATGAATCAATTAGCAAGTGTTAGCATAGGAGTAAGTGATTTAATCATCTTTTACTGCTACTACCACAGAAGATGTGTAAAAACTATGGAAGACAGAATACCAGTTGCCAGAGTCAGAGACTGACAGATCTAATATGTGTTATAACAGGCACAAAAAAGAGAAAGGAAGATTCTTAGTCTGAGACATATACAAGAATAGAATCATTTTCTGAGAGTGAACAACTCAATTTTGGACCAAGAAAATTTGAGAAACATATTGGATATGGGTATGAAATATCTAGTAGATACCAGGAAATGATCCTGAACTGCCTAAATGGCCACCAGGCTGGAGAGTATATTAGAATTGACTATTAGACTATAGATTTTCTTTTTATTCAAAAAGGTATCACTGTGTGGTACTTGGTGGCTTGAGATAGGAAGAAAGGCTCAGGTCAGTGAGCTCATATTATGCAGACATGAGAATTGAGAGCTATACCCAGGGGTGACTCATCATTTCATGATTAGAGAAAAAAAACAAGAAAACAGCAAAGAGAATAAGAGAAAGCAGTCAGACCTGATTGAGTCTGAAACAGAGTCCTGATCACTTTCCAGATTGCTTCCTGAATGAGAATCAAATGTATCGATTACTTATGTGATCTTTCTTACAAGTGCACAGGAACCAGGGGAATCTAAAACACTTTCATCACTTTCTTTTAATAAGCTGAGAACTTTTCCATTCCAGAGGATTTCAGTATTTCTTCCCATATATTATAATCATAATGAGAGGGAATCTTTTCATTCTCTGCCTGTTCTTGACTTCTCAGGTGCAATTAGTCTATCATGCATACCCTACTTCTGAAAAATCTCTTCATCAACGTCAGAATTAATTCTGTAATCAATGAATGAATTGATAAGCTATCAGCTCGAATCTGCATTGCATATCACATTAATATTTTCATCAAATTGTCTTTTGGATCTCTACATTGACTGAACTCACATTATTATATCTGAAAACTATCTCCCTATTAACTCATACACATCTCTTTCATCTTGAGTAGTAGGCATTGATGAGTAAGCTTTAGAGAGCAGGTTTTTCAACTGGTCTCTTTGTATGGATTCCTGACCCACATCTTTGTCTTTGTAAACTTTATTTTGTTTTCTATATTCAGTACACACGATCATTTTCAAGATAAATATTACTTTTCTTTAGTCTTTAAAAGTTTTTATCACCTGATCATAGCTTACCATTTTGGCATTTGCAACAAACATTGAAAACATTGAAAACTATTATTCAGTTTACAAGATACACTAGGTTATTCAATCTACATCTTAGTAATAGAGACTCCCACTTTATGGAGTTTCTTTTACTTCTTTTTTATACTTACTTTAGATATTTCAGAATTTATAATTGTCCACTGAAAATCATGCAAAGTTCACTTTTCCCCTAATCTTCTGCATTCATAGTGACAGGTTATATGTGGCTATTACAATACTTTGTTAAAACAACTTTAGAAGTTTGACTTCATTTATTGTATAGATGAATGTTATTTGACATCCAGGGGATATAGCTCAAACTAAAACACTTGTTTAACTCAGGGATCCATTCTCAGAATGACAGGAAAAAAAACGAGTGTGGTATCAGGAATAGATAATCCATCAAAATTTGAAGAAGGAACGAAACAAGAAGGGAATCTGGGTAGGAATTGCTAAGAAGACAGTCTGTTTGCTCTCCAGCCATGTGTGAAAGTTCAGGCCTGAAATCTAGCACTAAAAATCTGAGACAGGATTGTGAGTTCAGAGCCATCCTAGGTTACAAATAAAGTGTGAATCTCTCTCTCTCTCTCTCTCTCTCTCTCTCTCTCTCTGTGTGTGTGAGAGAGAGAGAAAGACAGACAGAGAGAAAGAATTTATATACTTCATGTATGTATTAGAGATTCTTCCATTGGAAATAAGAATTCACATTATTTTCTTATCTAAGAATAGATATTAATTATTCAAGATGCTAAATATCTTTAAGACAAGATGTTATTTTTCTTAAAATAGGTGAGCTGCAAATGTGTGTGTGTGTACGTGAGTATGTGTGTGTGAGTGTGTGTATATTTATGCCTGTATGCTCCAAAATATAGCATTTACCTTAATCAACAGTCTACTTTCAGAGGAGTATGCTAATATTCAACTGGAAAGAAATTCCTTCAGAATTCAGTATTTTACATGCTTCAACTAGGTTTACTATCAAAGTTTTGTCATAGTTTACAAATATTATAAACTACTTAATGTTTTATAGCATATTGTTTATCAAAATATAGTTTAATATACAAATGAACTATCATTAATTATGTTAGCGCTGTTCAGAGCATATATATTAGCTACATTATTTTGCTTATTTTGGAGGAACTTTCAACACTTGCTAAGCTACAGCGCTTTAAAACAGACAAATAAACATTGATTATCCAGGGATTTAAATGCACTGATTGATAAATCTCTAGCTCCTTTATACTATTGTCTAAGTTCTCATTCCAAAGTCAAATCGTGTCAGAAGCACAGGCTTTTCATAAACAACATAGAGGAAAAATGAAACAACTAAACATTGTTCACCCAAAATTGAAAGACTCTTTAATTATAATCTTTAATTGTGGCAATCTTTTTCTTGTTATATATGCTAAGTAAACATTATATTCAGCTAAATACAGATAGGATCTTTATAAAGAAATTGCCTTCTATTCAACTCTAACTTTGACCAATAATAGGTTTTTTAGAACTGTTAAAACTAACTTGGGATTCCAAGGATGTTTCTGTGCAACAGTTTAATATGATATGGTATAGAAGAATCAGAAAAGGAGATGTCAGACTAAGAGGTAAAGTGTTGACTATCACTGCATCTGCTGATGAAGTCAAGTGCATTTGCCAAAGCTCTTTCACAGATGTGCTAAGGTGCTCCGGAAAAGACAAATGACATGTTCACAAGGTGAGGTGTACTAGAAAACCCTTTGCCATAAATAAAACATGTTCTGATGAAAAGCATCTGCTTTTCTTTCAAAAATAACAGAGGAAATTGTTCAAATCAAAATAGGTTAGAACATCTATGGGCTATTTATTTCATGCCTGTATCTTTATTCTTCTCAATATTTCTCAAATTCAATGTCATCATATCTTGTAATATATTAATATCTTTATGGCTCTAAATCACCATAGGGAAAATTGAAAAACATGATAGACTTCTTAAATAAAGGATACTGGACATATATCACCTATCCCTTCAAATTTCACCACTATTTCAGAAGAATCACATTGACTTCATAAAGTAAATTATTTAATCATTTGACTTTTCAATAATGTTGACCACATAACAACGGAAAGAAATTAACTGTTATTATAATATATATTATAATAGCATAAGGATAATAAGGACAAGAAGGTAGTAAATATAGACTTTTAGATAAGTGATTAGCTCCCCTTTGAAGAAACAGTATGTCTTGAGCAAGAAGAGTAAACACTCCAAAAAATATAGAATACCATAAGGTATATAAGATTTCCTATATAGATGAGTAAAATGTAAAATCAACTATGAAAATATTCAGGATCACTTTCTTAATAAATGAAGATATATTTTATGCACAGTGCACTATACTATCATACAAATGGCTTAATTTTGTCATCTTTCTCTAAATAAAATCTGAAAATACTTTTTGGTTCTTTCTTCCAAATTATTTGTTTCAATCTTTTGTTAGCCGACTATTTTTACAAATTTAAGTGTTAAAGTATGTTATTTTTAGAATTAGTTGAAAACTGTAATTTGAATAGTTTATTTACATCATTTTTCCTTTGGGGTGAAAACTATTATACTTAGCAATCCATTTAATATATATAGTCACCAAAGTTCTCATGCTGCCCATTTATCATTTTAGTAACAAGAGTGTATTAAAATCAATTTACATAAAGAAATTAAAGCATGACATATACTCCATTTCAGAAAATCTTAGCATTGCATTACTAAACAGACTTGCAAACTGTAAGTTATATACTCCTACTTATGTTTCAGCCCAGTTATTTAGTATATCTGATTTGTTGGAAGGTGTATTCTTTATTTGTCTTTTGGGGATTACTTATTTATGCTTCACATTGGAGGAACAGAATTTGGAAAATGATATTTGAATTTCCTTTTGACTACAGTCCCAGACAGAACAATACTCTCTTGAGAACATTCTGTTTGGTCAATATTAGTAAAGCAGAATGGATATAAATGTTCAGCTCATTTTCCATGTACAAATTGGAAATCATGAGTAATGAATACTAAACTCACATTTCTTATTTATGTATTGCTCCATCTCATTTTGTGGATGTTCCCTTTACAGTAGCCTCTAGGCACATTTACAAGATTTAATAAGTGGAGAGGAGATATCTGCACTCTTTATTGTAGAGCAGAATGAAAAACTCAGAGAAAGAAAGTTTGTCTTGCAAATTTAATTTCCTCTAAGCTTGTTAGGAAGAATATTCTAGATGATATAACAGCTCTCATTTCAAGGCATTGTATTATATGAACTTTTCAATTTGAAACAACTGATAGAAATAAAGTTAAAATCACATTGCTTATTTTAGAAGATGTATGGTACATATTCTTGTTTAACTCAAAATACATCTGTATGGTCTACATCTACTATAGACATATATGATTCATCTCCATTAAATGGCTTTTAATAAGTTGAATTTAAAAACATTCTGATTGTCATTATTGTTTCTTTTCCAGGGAGCATAATGCATAATTCAATTTGACATTACTTAAGGTAATTGCCTTGTCCCCAAACTTGGCTACTGGCAGGTGAAGGGAAACGTGACGTAGTGAAGCATTTTTCTGTAATAGGATAAAGTTCTGATATTTTAATCTATTTGAAATTATTATTGCCACTTACTTAAGAAACTTCTATTTTGTAATTATCATGGACCCGATATGTGCATAGAGCTTAAGAACATAATAAGAACAATGTAGAGAAATATCAGCAACTCATAACTTGAATCTCAGAAGTAGAAAACTGAACAATCAAAGAAGGATAATATTTGCAATGAGCACAGTGAAGATAAGAAAACTGTGTTGTGTCAAGATTTACTGTAAGTTTAGAAATATATTGTTTTTAATAAACACACATTCCTTCAGCTCCTGAAGAATTTAATCACACACATTATATATATATGATTGTATATATATAATGATATATATGTATACATATCATTTTCAAGCTTAAACTAGTCTCCAACTGCGCAAAACAACACCAGTCACCACCATATATAATTGTATTATTGCTCTGCTAAACTTTGCCTCAAATATTGGGCACTAAATCAAGAATTTTAGCAAAAGAGTTATGTGAAACCAGCAAATAATAAATAGTTTGCTAAGCAAGAATAAACAGACGAAAAACATATAAAATCGTCCAAATTCAATGAAAGAAAGAACTTTCTATCTGTAAAAGAACAGAAGTATTTCTTATTCATTTTTCTTCTTTTTTCTCTATTTGTTGTTATAGAGCAGGGTCTCAAGCAACTTGGGAGCCTTATTCTGGGATCACAGGCATGCATCAGTGTTCCCAGCTCCATTTATCTAATAAAAATGATAAAAAGAAGAGACTGAAATGAAATACTCCTTTGAAAATAAAAACATTAGAAAAAGAGTGACCATAAAATAGACAGATGTCAAATGATACAATTAGTGTGAGATGTTCATCCTAATATGATCACAATTTTTGGTACATATATTATCTAGAATCATTTTCAAAATAAAGTATGTTAAATCATTAATAATTTTTAAGTGAATACCATGAATTAAGAAGCATATATGATACTCTGCCAAGAAGAACAGGTAGCTTATGGCCTATCTCTGAATAAATCTACAGAAGGTCACTTTTGATCATGTCATTGCCCTGCCCAAAATCTTTCCCTGTTCTCCACTAGCTTTAGAATAAGAAAATATACTTTGTTTCCAAATTACATTTGTTTAGATATCCTGTATTTATGTATTTGACAATAAATGCCTCTATACTACAAAACTGAATGCTTTTTATTCCCCCATATACTAAATGCACATGCATACATGATATTTAATGTTGTCATTGCAGTATGATATATACTGTGATTAAAACCATTTAAAAGAGTTAAATATAGAAAAGCGGGGTTGTGAAATAACACCTGTAAAACCTCCTTCTGTAAGAACAATTGAACTATAAATTTTCTTCTCTAGTGCCAATGTCACAGTGATTACTCCAGACACTGACACTGAATAGAATTGCCTTGTTATATCCAGAGTACACTAGAATGAGGGACTGCAATGGCCATGTTGTCCCTGGTACAGATTTTTAGTTAGGATCTTCTCTGAATGTTGTATCCAGAATTGAACTGAAAAGATGTGTTATTTCTCTGTAAGCTGAGTTATGTTTACTGGCCACCCATTACCACAGAAACTTTAATTTTTTTTTTCCTGTGACACTTCTAGAAGCCAAACATCATAGGGTAAAGGCTTTAAAACTCAGATTTGGGGGACAATGAGATTGCCAATAAAAGAAGCTACAAAACCATTTTGTGCTTGTTGGTTCCATGAGCCTGGACATTGTTTTGAGCTCATTTTATCATTTTGCTTTTAGAGCCACATATACCTTCTCAGTTTTATAACCTAAAAGTGTTTGAACTTATAGATGTGGGTATGATAGCAACAAATTTTATTAAGTTTATTGAAGTGAAATGCAGAAGTCTTACGGAAAGATAAAGAGTCAAATAAAATGTACTAATTAAACAAATCATTTGAAAAATACCTCATAAAATTGTAAATTCAACAGTTTGTTCAGCAAGTGGATTGAGTGCATCAGAAACATGGAAAATATTAAGTACACATATTTAGAGTTCTTAAATTAAATCCAATTCATAGATATGCCATATAGGCAGGGAGTCTACTGCCAGCCAGGTGGAAATAGATATGAACCTATGTTTGAAGTTTTGAGGATATATATTCCATTAAACAGATCAATAGAGAAAACAATCTACTCATCCTCTTCCCCACTTTCCTGTATAGAAAATGACATGTAATCTTTCTAATCCCCTCCTTCTTTCTCTCTGGCTCTCTCTACCTTCCTCTGAGTCCTTCAGAAAACTATGATCCCCTCTGGCCAGCTAAAGGTGGACTGTGTCCTCTGGTCAAAGGTCTATCTTCATTGTCACTCTTGAAGCAACGACATGAACAAATCCCTCAACATTTTCCCCCATTTGTCTAAATAAAAAGGAAAGGTTTTAACTCTTACACAATAACAATTATCAAGTATTGTATACATAAATGGAATGGTATTAATTTCAACAAAATGAAATTATAATTTAAAAGAGCAATTATTATGCAAGAAATAAATTCATAACATCCAATCCATTTGTATTTGGCAAATTCAAAGAAATACTCGACACTATCTATCCTCTCTTGGTAAGTCCAAAGGTTTTTTTTTTTTTTACCTAATTTACTTTCCACCATAACCAAGGAAAGCTGTAACTTTAAAAAAAATGTTCTACTGTGAAGCAGGGAATTTTGAAGGACTATCTTTATGTCTTGGCAAAGTTTGGCAGTCATTTTCTTTTGTATCCTGCTTGTCCAATTTAAAAGCAAAATGTCAGAAGTTGAAGCAAAGGCTGTTTATTTTCCAGTGTCTAATTTTGCCACAATAAAAGCAAACTCTTTCTTGAGGTTCTTGGATGCCTGCCTTTTTCCTTTGAAGTAATTTGGTTCAACCAGGAGCATATGTGTCTTACTGTCATAAAAAGCCTCATGTTCTTAAGACATTTTAAATTTCATAGTCTGTAGGTCTCAGAGTTAGGCATAACAGTTGAATTGACTCAGATTTGGAGATGGAATTGTGGCATATGTTGATAGCAGACACCCACCTTTACTAGACAAACACCTCATCCCAAAGATTCTGCTCTGACCAAATGGTAACCAAGTGTTACAACATGAGAAACTGTGGAGACTTTTATGGTTTATGCCATGACAGCTATTGAGTCAAATATTTCTAAATACAATTGAATATTATTGTACATCATGGTGAGAGTCACCTAACCATGAAGATATATGGGCACATATCTTTATTTGGGAGATCCGTTCTAGTTATAAACTGTGTTCCTACATTGTATTGTCCCTTTTCCTTAACCTTGTTCCCAATAGCACATTATGCAGTTCGTCCTTTTCAAAATATCTTTTCTACCTTTTACTTATAATATGCATCAGAGCAGATAATAAGATATTTGATTACTTACATAACTCAAGATTTTATTAAAGTTATCAATTTAATATATACTGCATCAGGATGGATTAGATACTTTTCAATTGTAATAAAATACAATGACCATAGCATCTTGAGGAAAAGGGAGTTTATGTTGATTTATAGTTTATGAGATGCAACCTACCATGTCAGGGAAGGCAAGGTATGTCAAGAAGAGGAGAAAGTTGCTAGCTCATTACATTTCACAAATGAGAAGTAAATGAGTGGAAAAATACAGAGAGAAGTAGGGTTATAAACTCTCAAATGCCATTTAAATTAACATACTTCCTCCAGCAAGACTTTGCTTCCTAAAAGTTCCGTAACCTCCATAAATAGCTTGTCACCAGCTTCATGACAAAGTGCTCAAATACATGAGCCTTCGGTGCATTTTGCATTCGAATTACAACACAGGGCAATAGCCATTCTGACATATAAAATGCAAAGGTTGTTGTAAAACAAAAGTTTTATTTCATATAATTCTGCAGCTTGAATACCCTGATGCCTGTGATAATTTGCCTAGCCCATTGTGATGTGTACTGTTATAGGCTTGAACTACTATGCCCAAATAGAGTAGGATACCTTAATAACAGAAAAGTATTTTTCACTATATGCATACATCACGTTTTTTATATAGAACAAAAGATGATTGGCACATATATTTAGGGTTAGCATTAGCTCCTATCATAGAATGAAATAATTGAGTTATAAGTCAGAGCTTCATCCTCACTACTAGACTGTGACTTTTTATGCACATCTCACTCATAAAATTTTGCAAATAAAAAGCCTTATAGCAGTAATTGCATAAAAGAAAAAAGGAAAGATAGTTGTAATCTCTGAGATTTTCTCAAATTGTCTTTTTGCACTTGACAACTCATTATTATTTGGAAAATTTACATGTTTTTTTATATGATGTAGATTTTAAGATCTCATCACAGTTTTGGAAGAAAATTCTCCAAGGCCTCAGGGCTTATGCATATCATATATTTTGTACAAAGGCATTGCATTAGCGATTGTTTGCATGGAATAGCTCCAACAGTTTTGCAATTTAAAAGGATACAATTTAAGAGGACAATGCAACTATTTACTCATAGTGGCTGTGACTGTATGTACAGGAACCACACAAGATCAAGTCATTCAAAATCCCAGCAAGGAAAGTAGAGGAACATATGAGGTATCACCCTTCTCTGAAAAGCCAATTGTTGGGCCTAAATTATCTCAGGGTCTGTACCTCAAGTCCTATAGGACAGAAAAAAAATGTCTGGCTTGAGTTCAGGGCCCACACTTCAAGGACTGTAGGAGAAAGAAAAGCCTGACTTGAGTTTGAGTAAGGATGAGACAGTGCAACCTAGGTAGATGCCCCTCCAGCCAGGGGGAGGGTTAGGCCGCCTCTCATTGGCTGGAGGTACCCTTACATCACAGGATGTTGCTTAACCTTTATAAATGGACACTCACAGAAATAAACTGAGTTTTTGCTTTTACTCAACTTCCTATTGCATCTTATTTTCCTGCATCATGAGGCTGGATTGTCTTGCATCGTGGAGCTGTTGGATGGATGGGTAGTGCACTCACCTTTCCCTGGGGAATAGGAGGCTCAGGAAGACTAGCACCAATGACAATTATTGGGGGCCAAGGAAGGCAGAATAAATTTTCTTCAGGGATACAACCTTTGAAAGGCTGTCAATGCCCAAGTGGATTGTCCTACACTAAGTGGATTATGTGGCTTTTAGAAAGAGAGAACACATGAAGTTGAGAGAGACAAGTGGAACTAAAAATGGTGGAGAAATTGGAATGGAGGGAATGTGGGTGTATTATATCAAAACACAATATTTGCATGTGAAGTTCTTAAACCAAAATGAAATGAACATAGAGTCATTATTCACTAATGATGGGGTTCCAAAAACTCATTATAACCTACAGAAACTCAAATTTAATTGTCTTATCCAAAAGGAAAAATTACTAGTATGGAAACTATGCACACCTTCCCCTATACTTTAAATAATTAATGGATAATTTTAATGCCTGATACTATTTAATATTCAATAAATGTCAATTTTGTATTATTTAGCTGATAATTGTTTAGAATAGAACAGGTATGACGTTTTTCTAATAGTTCCTAACAGCTTTAGTTAGACTCTGTGAAGGTAGAACTTGTAAAATTTGTAATCACATCTTTTCTATAAATTGTACATTGAGGCAAAGTATGCTGTCTACTTGGGTTTACACAAACCTTTGATCAAGCTTTTTATCAGGACCTATGGCTCCTCACATGGTAAGAACTATAGTGTAGGAAACAGCCAGGACAAATTCAATAGAAGCCTGGATCTCAGCAGTTTTCCCTAAGGCCATACCTAATTGCAAAAAAGACCACAAACTAAGACTATTGAGGAACCACCTAGGAAAAGACCATACAAAGGAAATTCCTAACATTTCAACCATTGTATATAGAATCACCTACCAGCACACATCCATTGCTTTTCACCACGACACACCTAGACAAACATCAGTCAATCAGATTTGAACCTGTCACCCCAAATCCTGCTAATGTAACTGTTTTGGTTTTTGCCTTTAAAGAGTACTCTCTAGAAGGGTGGGGTACCTCTTTTAGCTGCTGTGCTGATGTGGCCCCTGCTGGCTTGTACTCAAGCACAATAATAAGCCTTGCTTTGGCATTTTGGTGAGGCGGTCTTCCTGGTTGTCTTTTTGGGTCCCCATGGACTCGGCATAACATTTGTGGGCTCATTCGGAATCCATTGAGACCCCCCCCATTAGGACCCTGGACCCTGAAGTTTATTCTGATTGACAGCAGTAAATCTGTATTAAAAGTCTTGTCTGTCTGTCCTAAGTTTATGACAGTGCCAATCTCAGAAATCTGAATCTGAATCGTAACAGGTCAGTTTGCCCTGATGGAGACACTAGAGGGTCTACCTGGAAGAAGCTGGGAGACATC
The DNA here is from genome assembly GCA_001685075.1 of Bramus lutescens. Taxonomy (NCBI): domain Eukaryota; kingdom Metazoa; phylum Chordata; class Mammalia; order Rodentia; family Cricetidae; genus Bramus; species Bramus lutescens. Next base: position 43,597 of record LOEQ01002626.1, on the reverse strand, counting down.
CCCTTTCCTCCTCTGGATGGGCATTTCATTGGAGACCATGCTGTCAGGGACCCAGCTGGGACCCATCTATAAGCCATAATCTGAAGTATCTGGGGATCAGGTATCCTTACCAAATGGCTTCTATTCCATCTGAATGGTCCTTTGGTCTTTTTGAGGCCGAATCTCTGGGCTATCAGAAAACAAGACCATCTAGTATCCGCAGGAGTCTGCTAGCTATTTGATGAATGTTTTCAAGGTTTCAAGAAGATCTCATCAATATTCTTGCCTAGCTGGGGTCGCTATTTGGGAATGTTTAGGGGTGTGGCCTTGAAGGCAAAAGTATGTGATGTAGGAGGGTCATCTGTCTATGTGTTACTTTCATTAGTTAATAAAGAAACTGCCTTGGCCTTTTGATAGGCCAGCCCTTAGGTGGGTG
>LOEQ01002626.1:20031-32542 GCA_001685075.1 Bramus lutescens | reverse complement strand
GCAGTTTCTTTATTAACCAATGAAAGTAACACATAGGCAGATGACCCTCCTACATCAGATAACCCACCTACATCATTAGGTAAACACTAAAAAAGAATTTCATCTTGTCTAGAGAAAAGTCTGGTGTCCACCTTGTTCTTGAGACATTAAATACGAGAATGGCATATTCCCTGGGCGATAAGAGAGTCTTAGCTTTTTACCGGGAATCTCTGATACCATGTGTCCTAGTTTATTTTGACAGGGTGACTCCTTGTGACACTGTAATATCAGCTCAATATGCAGGTAGGTGAAAACTAGAGAAAAAGATCATGCAAGTGGGCAACCATAGAATCAGTTATAAAACATGAAATTTCAGGGGAAAATATTGAACACTCAAGATAAAATGGTTTCTCTGTTTGTCCATAGAGTATATATTATAGGCATCAAGTCTACAAATCAAATGTGTGCTAAAAGCAATGAAAGCCTTTTGTATAGAATCCTTGCACATCTGTCAGTAGGTCCTCTTAAATTCTCTGCTTTTGATGCTAGAAAGCCCTTGTAATATTCAATGGTTAATATGTGAATTTTCAGTGAGTTATTTTTTCATTTTAGGGAAATATCATACCTGAGGGTAATCTTAGAAACTCTTCAATTGATATTTGGTGTCAGCAATACAAATATTCTTTGAACATAATGTCTTCATTCAAACAGCAGTTTGGCTAAAACTAGGGACTATATTTAAAATTAAAAAAAAACAACAACAACAAGGACAACAATAACAGCAAGAAAAACTAGAAAGCACTCTTTAATAGTCTTCTCCTCCTTTAGTCACTCCATTGTCCACTTTTAGTTTATTTTGTTGTCCCTCACATTTAATATTCTTGTTCTGCAGACTGGAACTGTACCATTTACTTGCTAAGGGTACTTGCTTAAAGGCTTCTCTACTCTCCTCCCAGTCAGGCTCACTTGTCCAATAGATTAACTAATGGTTCACCTCTACACGTGTTAGAATTCTAAAACTTAAAATTGCCAGAAGAAGATTTAAGTTTATCCTCTACAACTTATTGTTCTGGGCTCATAAAAGGCTATCAAAGTACACTGAGCTGAGATATTTGGACATCTTGATAAATAAGAACTTAGGAAGACTTATTTGGACTTTACTTGTCTGAGTGAGAGTCTGGTCATAAAGAATCTCTAAAAGACTTCCATTGAAGTATGTCCTAAAATCTTCAATGCAGAAGCTTAAAGCTCACGTTTAAAAAGTTGGAGTACTATAAACATTGGCCACAAACATCTGAACAGACCCATTTTGGTGGGTTCAGCACTAAGTCTGAGTCTGAGAATATAAGATCCTAACCTTTTCTCCAATTACAAAATAAATATCATTCTGGTCTTCTTTACAAACAGTCCATTAAGAGCTGTTTATGTGTCTTTTTCTTAACTTTTTTATGTTTAGATACTGAGGACTGAACCCAAGGTCTGCATGTCTGAAATATGTAGCCTACAACAAAGCAGAAACTCTATTCTTTCTGGAATTTGGGTGTTCATTCTAATTGTTCTCATGCCAGAGAACGCTTATGAAATAAATGTGCTATCCCCTTCATTTGCCAACCTTCCTATTATAGGAATTTTAGTTCTGGGCATTTTTCCTTCTGTATGAATAAAGAAAATGATGGAATTTCTCTGTACTATACATCCTAGACCATAATTTTTAATTTTTCTCTTTGATTTATTCATACCTAATTTTTAAGAGTCTTTCTCTCCATCTCTATTTTCCTCCACTCCCTCATTTCCTGACTTTTCACGATTGTGTGTCTATGTTAAATTCTAGTTGGCATTTATTATAAATTACTTAACTTGATGCTTATGTATTCCTTTCAGCAAAGCAAACATCCCACACATATAGTAACCACACATATAGCCTATTATAGATTTTAATGATCTAATAATATTATATAGCAAAAATGTTATTATTTATTATTTATTCTATGTATGTGTTTATGCATTTGAACACATGTGTATGTACACATTTATGTGCATTTGTATGTTTTTGTTTTTATACTGTGAATATGGATTCATCCACATAGAATTCCAGGACAACTGACAGGAGTCAATTCTCTCTGCAGTGTACATCACAGAGATCGAACTTAGGCTTTAGACATGATAGGATCTTCATTTATTCCTGAGCTATCTCACTGTTTCTGATGATGACGATTTAGAAAATGATCAGATCTGAAAGCATGCTATCTCTACCAAAAAGCTAGTGATCTCTTATATCAACTAGAAAAATAAAAAGTTTTACAAGATTTTTTACAAAGCTGCTAAATTTTTATAAAATTTACATTTTTTTGAAAGCTGCTAAATTAGTATATTCCATTAATGGCTTTCGAGCATTCATACTGCCAGGACCTCAGTTCTTATCTTGTAGTAATGGTCCTCAAGCATTGTGAGGCTACATTACACCTGTGAACCCACAGCCCACTGTTGCCAGGGAAACATTTAGTCTAATGCAGATGTTCAGCTCTCCCTCCGTTCTTCCATTTCTAGTCCCCTAGTATCATCCCCATGTCTGTAGGAGACCACCTACTGTGGTCTCCCCCTCCTTTGAGGCCTCTTTTCCAGTGGGCTGGCCGTTCAGATCTTCTCCTGCAGCATTGCTCCCTAGTCATTTTGTTATCCCAACCTTGTCTCTAGAAGATCTCCCCTGGGAACACACAGGTCACTTAGGCCAGGGAAGCAAGTAGAACAACTGTTTATCTTTATCTCTGCCTCTATCCCTCTGAATCCAAATGTCAGTCTTCACCCCAATTCTGTAACACCACCCAGTGCAGTCTCTCCTCACTACATGCCCCATTTCCTGACCACTAATTGGATTCCACCTGCTTTCTTCTCTGATGTGTTGTTGACTATCAACACCCCTCCTATCTCATTCCCATTCCAATGTATCAGTTTAACTAGAAACATATTTTATCTGTTATCCTCAGCAGCCACACCTAACAGGATATCAGAAATGTTTCCTACCAGATAAAAACACATTTTTAGATGGTGGAAAACTCCCCCAGAGAAATCCACAGAAAACAACAGAACAAACAAACAAACAAACATGCTCACTCAAGAAGACAAGACCATATATTATTAACTATAATTGCAACATTCCCAAAACCATATGCATAAGCACCAGCATAAATTGTAATCAACACATCTCCACTAGAAGCAACACAATATACAATATATCTCCAATTTCACTGCAGAAGTCCCAAGTACTCTAACATAGTCAAAGTACAAGAAAAATACTTTTTAAATACTTTTATGAGTATGATAAAAGTCCTTAAAAAGGAAATGAATAAATGACTTAAAGATATCTATTAAAAAAAGCAAAAAGAGGAAATAAATGAATAACCAGGCTCTCAAAGTGAAATAAAGAAAACTAATATTGAGGTAATTCACCAAACAAACAAATAGAATCTAGAAATTCCAGCAATAATCTCAGAGTCAAAGCTCACTAACAGAATACAAGAAATTTAAAAGAAAACCTTAAGAAATTACGACATTAAAAAAAGATAACTTGGTCCAAGAAATTTTAAATATAAAGAAGTTTGGTATAAAATAGGTAGGAAACTTTTGACACTATGAAAATGCCAAATCTAAGTCTAATAGAAATAGAGGAAGGAGAAGAAACTCAGGTTAAGGGCACAGAATTTACAGAACATAAAATAGTTTGGGCCAGGAAAGAACATCCCCTCAGCACATAAGAATGAAACACTAAATATACAGGATAAAGAAAGAATACTAAAGTTACAAGGGAAAAAGGCAAGTGACATTTAAATGCTAACCTACTAGAATAACATATGACTTCTCAATAGAGACTCTAAAAGCCAGAAGGGCCTCGAAAGAGACTCTACATACTCTAAGAGACTATAGATCCCATACCAGACTACCATATCTAGCCAAATGTTCAATCACCACAGAAAGAGAAAATAAAACATACCAGGATAAAACCAAGTGTAAGCAATATCTGTCTACAAATAAGTCCTACAAAATGCATTAGAAGAAAAACTCCACTGAAAAAGGTTAACCACACCCAAGGGAAAATATATATANGTAACAAGTCATTGGAGAAACACATATGCATGCACATATGCATGCACATGTACACAAATACCACATCAGCAAAAAACAGGAGTCAACAAACACTGCTCACTGCAATAAAAAGGATGCAAAAACAGATTCATCCTTCTACTGCATGCAAGAAACACACCTGAGAATTAAGGATAGACATTATCTCAGAGTAAAAGATGGAAAAAGGTACTCAAAGAAAATGGACCTAAGAAGCAAGATAGAAGAACAATTTTAATATCTGACAAATTAGACTTCAAACTTAGCATAATCAAAAGAGATAGGGACAGACAGGCTTTAACAGTCATCAAAAGAATAACCTACCATATGGACATTGTAATTTGTACCATTTATGCAACAAATAAAAAGGCATCAGAGTTCATTAAAGAAATGATACTACAGGTAAAATTATATATTCATCCTCACATATTGATAGTGGGAGATGGAAATATCACACTTTCACCAACAGATGTGTTATCCAAATGAAAACTAAACAAAGAAATACTAGAGCTAATTGACATTATAAAACAAATGTATCTAAAAGGTATTAACAGAACATTACACCCAAACACGAAACAGTATGCTTTCTTCTCAGCACCTGATGGAACTTCCTGCATGATGCATGATGACGTTATACTCTGACACAAAGCAAGTCTCAACAATTGAAAACATGTTGAAATAAGACCCTTTATCATATCTGACCACCATTGAGGAACGATGGATATCAACAACAGAGAAACAAGCGAAACTTACAAAATAATGGGAACTGAACAACCCACTAATAAATGAAAAACGAGTCTAGACAGAAATTCATAAGGACATTGAATACTTTTTAGAACTGAATAAAAATGAATGTACAATACACCCAAACTTTTGAATGTATATTAATAAATGAAAGAAGTTCTATGAATTAAGTTCATAGCACTAACTGCCTACAATTTCAAAAAGTAGCTAAACAACACACCTAAGATCTCTAGAACAAAAAGAAGATATTACATCCAAATGGAATAGACTGTAAGAAATAATTAAAGTGAGGTCTGAAATCAATAAAATAGAAAAAAATACTGAGAATAAATAAAACCTTTGATCCATTTGAACTTCAATTTGGGGTAATGTGATAAATATGGATCAATTTGTATTCTTCTACGTGCACATATCCAGTTTGACCAGCACCTTTGTTAAAGATGCTTTCTCTTATCCATTGTGTATTATTAACTTCTTTATCAAGAAATCAGGTATCCATTGATGTGTGAATTTATGTGTGCATCTTCCATTCAATGCTTGTAGGGAGATGCTGCTTGTTTGCTCCCAGCCACCCAGACTTTCAAAATAATCACTCAGAAACTATATTATTTGCAAATATTTTTTGGCCAATAGCTTAAGCGTATTTCTGGTTAATTCTTATCTTAAATTAACCATTTCTATTATTTTATATTTTACTATGAGACTCATGGCCTACCAGAAAGGTTACAGCTGGCAGCTCGCGTCTTTTCCCTCTGGTGGCTACATGGCACCTCCTTGACTCTGCCTACTCTTTCTGTATAAAATATCTCTTCCAGCCTGGCTTCTGTCAAGCTATTGACCGAAAGAATCTTCTTTGTTCATTAAACAATAAAAGCAATAAATATACAGAAGGAATTCCCACACCAAATTCCATTGATCTGTTCTAATGCCAATATCATGTGCTTTATATTTCCCTAGCTATTTTGTACACTTGAAATCACGGATGGTTATACCCCCAAAAGTTATTTTATTACTCAGGATTGTTTTAGGTATCCTGGGTATTTTGTTTTTCCATATGAGGTTGAATATTGTCTTTTAAATTTTTATAAAGAATTGTGTTGAAATTTTTATGGGGATTTTATTGAATCTATTTTTTTTTGTAAGATGGCCAACTTTATTATGTTAATCCTACCTAGAGAAGAAAGTGGGAAGTAGGCTTGAACTCAATGGCAAAAGGTAAGACATTACAAACAGAAAGAACACCAATAACACAGGCACTAATATCAGCATTTAATATATGGGCCATATAAAACTGAAAATTTGTAGAGCAAATAACACCATCTCTTGGACACAGATACAGCCTACAGAATAGGAAAATAACTTTGCAAATTAGACAGCTGATAGTGGGCTAATATCCAACTTATGTAAAGTGCTCAAAAGCTAGATATGAAGAAATTAAATAACCTTATTAAAGAGTGGAGTACAGATATAGACAAAGAATTCATAAAAAGAGGAAAGAAATGGCTTAAAAACACTTAGAGAAATGTTCAGCATCCATAGAGATCAGGTCAATGCAAATTAAAATTAATACTTTGAAATTTCCTATTATATCCCTCCATAGATCAATTCCTATCTATTCTGACAAGGATGAGGAGTAAGGGGAATACTCATCCATTTTTTGTGTTAGTATAAACATGTACAGCAATATGGACATCAGTCTGGGAGTTTTTCAATTTGGGTATCAATCTACCTCAAAATACAGTATACCACTTTTGGGCATAAAGACAAAGGACACTTCATCCTACCTAACAGTGACACTTATTCAACGATGTTCATAGCTGCTCTTTTCATAAAAGCCCGAAATTAGAAATAATCTAAATGACTCTCAGCAGATGAATAAAAAAGTGTGCTTCATTACATGGATTATTACTCAGCCATTAAAATTGAAATAATGAAATTCTCAGCTAAACAGATGAATTTTGTTTATGTCAGCTTAGCATGAACTACAGCTATCCCAAGGAGGGAGTCTCTATTGAGAAAATACCCCCTTAACATACTGATAAAGGTCATTTTCTTAATTAGTGATTGATTAATGGGAATGGGCCCGTCTCGTTTTGAATGGTGCCATCCCTGGGCTAGTCCCGGGTCCTACGTAAAAAGCAGGCTGAGCAAATCATTGGAAGAAAGCTAGTAAGCAGCACCCCTTCACAGGCACTGCATCGGCTGCTGCTTCCAGGTTCCTGCCGTGTGAGTTCCTACCCTCACTGCCTTTGATTATGGCATTTAATATGTAAGTGTGAGCAAATAAACCCTTTCTTCCTCAAGTTGTCTTTGGCAATGGTCTGCTACCACAGCAATAGTAGAGCTTGCTAAGACAGGATGGAACTAGGGGAAAAAAATCACCCTAAATTATATAATCAGACCTAGAAGGACAAAGAGAGCATTGTTCACTTAGATGTGAATATTAGCTATTTATTACTGATAAACAAACCTCTCTGTGTAGAATTACAGACTTTAGGCATAGCGTGAGACATATTGGTGAGGGAGAGGGTGTAGATCTTCCTAGAAACAAGAAATAAAATGGATAGTTATTATTGGATGAAAATGTATTGGAACAAGAGGATCAAGCTGTATGGAGGAAGAAAAAAAAAGGTAAGAGCTAAAATTAAGGATCACTGACATATAAAAACCAAATACCTAAGATGTTTCAGAAACCTTATACATGAACAATGACAATATAAAGAAATTACGAGATAATGGGGATACAGAATCTGAACTGGTTATCTCTAGTCAACAAATGAAACTTCCGGTAACTTGAATAAGTTATCTCTGAGGAATTGTCCAAAATGGTCCATGGGAACTTCCAAACAAGCACATTCTGTTGCTAAGATTAAATATTGTTCTCCACAATCTGATGACAAGTTACCACTGCTGAAGACAGCACCTTCGCAATCCGTTGAACATATCAAAGTCATTCTGGTGCCTACTTACGGCCTTTACTCCTGTGTACTAGGATCTTCTTTATAGGAAGGTACTCTGTGGGGTATCAAAGGAGAAATGGAGACAACACCCCAGTCACAAAATGTCTACACTGTTGTCCAAACTACAGGATATGCTAATACAAAGGTGGCATATAACTTTTGGGAGTAACCAATACCTGATTTTTCTTAGGAAACACTCCACCAGATAGAAACCATGGCTACTTTTCTGTCCAATAGTCTGAAAATAGGGAGTCCAGGGTCTTTGGTAAAAGCAAATAAAGAATCCTAATCTATATTCATAGATCAGTGCCCTGCTCTGCTTTCACAGAGCAGCTTCGTTCTGCAGCAGATGTGAACATATATAGAGATCCACAGTCAGATATTATGCAGAGAATTAGACTTTGGAACACTCAGGGAATTCGGCATAAGAAGAGCAAGAGATGATGATAAAGGGCACAAAGGAAACAATGTCCTATAACTGAACATGATTGATATACACATGAACACACAGAGATTGAGGCACATACACAGGGACCACACAGGTCTGAACTAGATGGTATCCTAGAGCTGAAAGACTAAGTGACACATGCTTGCAGTCCTAAACCACTATCTATTTCCAATTGATAACCACATGTAATTGAAAACTTAGTTTTCTTCAAGAGAGTATCACTGGAAAAAAAACTACTCTAAAGAAACACTGCATGCCCAGCACTAGATGACCAACAAAATGAACTCAATGTATCGCTGCAGGTTTCTTATTCATAATGTCATATCATGTCCTTTATAAATTTTTGTATGTATGTATGTATATATATATATGTGTGTGTGTGTGTGTATGTACATGTACATATATATATATGATATATACATGCATATATATTTGTGTATGTGTTATATTCACCCTACAGGTCCTTTGCATATATATTATGGTTTTCACTTAAAATTATTATTGGCTTCCTAAGTGTGCAAAGATGTGTGTCTCCATTTGTTGATGTCTCATATTTCTTTTCTTTTCATTTGCTTACTTTCTCCTATTCCAACTTGTCATTTTTGTTATATCTCATTTTACTATATTTTATTGTCACATTAGCCCTTAGAAGCATTTTTATAAGGAAAGGCAGAACAAGGGAGTATCTTTATTGGAGGAAAGATGGGGAGAAAGTGAGAGGAGTAAAATGAAGGAAAAACCATAATAAGGATAAATCATTTGAAATAAAAAGAAAAAAATCACAACACTGTAAGTTTTCAGACCAAGGAAAACAACTGCTAGGCCATTAACATGAAGAATTTTCAGAAGAGGTACATTCCTTTTTATCACTTTCTACATACTAATAAATTCTAGGATAATTATATATTTCTCTTATGAGAATTTTCTTTGAAAAAGTAAAAAAATAAAATAGATATCAAACATTCTGATCTTCCCTCAACATTCATAGTTTGCTCTCCCTTGTGACGTTTGATCTGCATACACAGATTAATCAGTAAAACTCAGTCTGTTCATGAATGTTTCTATTTTATTTCCATTTTTCTTCACATATAGGTAATTAATTTTCTAGACATATCTGCCCAGACTTAACCATATGAGATGATGCTTTAGTGAAAATTAATTTAATATGAGATGATGCTTTAGTGAAAATTAAATTAATTTGATTCAATCATGTATAGTTGAAGAATCTTTTAGTAATTCTTTTACCCTGATTTAAGTATGTTTACTCCATCAGCTATGTCTAAAAATTGTTTAGTTATTTAGACTTCTGGATATATTTACCTATGTTATAAACAAACTTATAATATTTCAACAGAACATCCTAGTCTTAATTATACAGTGCCAAACACTTAACCAAGGATTTCCCCAAACACAAAGATGTGTTCCTGCTCTTTAAACCTCAGTAATAATCTCTTCATTGACTATTCCATACAAAAAGACAAAAAAAAATAGATTAAGACAGAAGAGACACAGGGCAGTTATTTAAATTACTATATTGATTATGACTGTTTTTTACCTGTGATGGAAACCACAAAATGATATTATCTGTACTGTGGCAGATATGTTTTATGATTTTAGAAAAGGAGCATTTGGTACCAATTTACCAACACTTTATCTCTTCCTCTTTTATCTCCCTGGAGAACTGATAATGGTTTTCCTAGGTCACAGCCCCTTAAGACTGAGGTGTTTGAGCATTTTTTTTTATTTCACTCTCTATAGAATTCCAGATTGGCAAAAATTAGTATGATAACTCAAGAACATTGTTTCCTTGAGCACATTCTATCATTTACCTCTGAACTTTCTTCTTCCCAATATTGGGGTGCCTGTGTCACCTTCTAGAATGTACAATTTTAATAAAATTGCTCTTCGATACCTAGTTACCCTTAATTACCATTTGTTGAGATTCCTCATTCTTGCTGTCTGTAACCCACCTTCATCAAGATTTTGATCATATATGTTTAGTTATAAACCCCTTTTACCTCTTATAAAAAGTTTCCTTTTAGTAATCTTCCAATCATTTAGCTTGAGATTTCTTGACTTTGAATTTCTACTTTCCTAATTTTTAAGAGTCAAATTTCTCCCTAACTGAAAAACTCCCATTGTATTATTTTCCATTGGAATAAAACCCATTTTAATCTTTTGAATAGATAATATGAAGGGGTTTTTGTACTTCATTCTAGAAAATCTAATTGCCATTGACAATTCTATTAGATGACCATAATATTAAACCATTAGGAAAAGTTCATTTTAAAATCTGTGTCTATCTTCAACATGTTTCCTATAAAAGCAACATAAAATATTGGCTGATATTTCAATGGCAGAATCTTAATAATATGGACATGCTAGGTGTGATAAAAAACATATTTTATGTTCTTATAGAAAATGTGTTCTATTAAATATTTGAGGTTCTATGAATTTATGCATCTAGGGAATGGAGAGTGGCAGTGGCAAACATGCTTACTAATTATTAGTGCATTTTTTACTAATTTTTCTATCTGAATTTTAAATATATTTTTATGACACACAGTCACTTGATTATGGACATATAACGGTGTATAATTTAAAATTATATTAATAGTTGGAAGATTCTTCTATTATTATGGTTACAGACATTCTGGAATATGTAGTTAGAGATTTATTGAATAAGACTGAAACATCATTGAAGATATTTTACCAAGACAAGAATTGGAAATTTTTCATTTTAATGTAAGGATTGGTTGTGCGTCTACAATATGACAAGAAGTTTGCTTTTTTATGTTTTGGAGTTTTCCCTAAGTATTTGGAACAACAAATATCTGAAAAGGGTTGACCAATTCTAATGGAAAAAAATGATATTAGAATGTGTTAAGGTGATTATCTCTTCCCCTCAGTGAGTGCAAAAACTTATAAATTATTTTGCTCATATACATGAGAAGTGTATATATGTAGTGGTGGTTTAGATAAGATGTGTTCTCGTAGGCTTATGAATCAGAGCACAAGGTCCTCAGTTTGTCGTGTGCTTAGAGCAGATCCTTGCTGGAGGAAGTGCACTACTGTGGCTAGAATAGAGGCCTTACACCATTTCCTGCTCTCACTCTCTGCTTCCTGTGTGATCAAAAATGTTAGAGCCTGCTTCCTGCTCTTGCTGCTCTTCCCTCCTTGCACATTCCCCTGTCTTCCCCATCATGATGGATTTGATTTCTTCTGGAACTGTAAATTAAAACAAGCTCTTTTCTTGTTGAAATTTGCCTTTGGTTTTGGTATTTCATCACAGTAACCAAAACTTAACTAACAAAACTCTTAGCTTTTAGTAAACATCTATACTTTTGCATTTCAAGGATGTTCTTTATTTCCATTTACCTGAAATTCACTACTTTCTATGTGGGCAGGCTTGAAGTGAGAAACTGATCAATCTGAACCTAATCTGGCTGGATATTTTATAGAGTCTACTAATTAATAAAAAATAAAGTTCTTTAGTTTGAGAAAGTTTGCCTTAAAAAGAATTAAGTATGTGTTTTCAAATCTGTTAATTGTATAATCTTTTCAATACTAATTTAAAGGACCCATGTCATCAGTGTAGAATTCAGAAAGAACTCTGAATGTCATTTTGCTTGACATTTTATGACCTGTTCAAAGTATGTCCTTCGGCAGTATATCATTATCTAAAACTTTTCCCTAATTAAGGTGATTCTTGATTAGACACAGAAAAACGTAGAGTTTAAGTAAATAAACAAAATACTCTAATTTTTATAAATACTTGACAGGGAATTAAAAATAATGAAGATATTACCTTAGTATAATTACTGAAAACTCTACTAGGAAACACATATAAACTCCTGAATATTTTCTTCAAAGTCATTGAAATATCTACAGGAGGATATGCTGTAGAAGGAGAGCGGCGGGTTGCTTCCTGCCAACTTTACACCCGAAATAATTACACAGAAACTCTATTCATTTAAGCACTGTCTGGCCCATTATATCTAGCCTCTTCCTGGCTAACTCTCACATCTTGCTTAACCCATATCTAGTAATTTGTGTATCACCACAGGGTCGTGACTTACCAGGAAGATTCTAACCCATGTCCATCTTGGACTAGAGCTTCATGTGTCTGCCTGATTCTGTTTTCTTTCTCCCAGAATTCTATTCTTTCTTCCCAGCCTACCTATGTTCTGACCTATCAGGCCAAGCAGTATTCTTTATTAATTAACCAATGAAAGCAACAGATAGAAGACCCTCCTACATCATT
>LOEQ01002626.1:0-18457 GCA_001685075.1 Bramus lutescens | reverse complement strand
CTATCAGGCCAAGCAGTTTTCTTTATTAATTAACCAATGAAAGCAACAGATAGATAGATGACCCTCCTACATCAATGTGCTCTCTTGATTTCTGAGAAAAACATTTTCATCCCATGCTTCCTTCAGAAGATTGTTAGGGTGTGGATGCTTTATTTCCCTCAGAAGAGACAAAATTAACAATCAAGTCTTTAACAGGTAAAAAAAAGACAGAACCTAATGAACTTTTATAAGGTCTTAGCTAGTGCAAAGATTAGCATTAGCCACAGAAACAGGTGAGGTTAAAAGAATTGTATGGAATGAGGCATCGTTCACATTTTGTTGTGAATTGGGATGAGCTTGCCGCTTTTAAGTTGTAACTATTTTTAAATGTACAGTGGTATTTATGGTGCTAATGTAGTATAATTGCTCACATATGGAAAGCAATTGTAATGTATGATTATTGATAATGAAATAAATCACAGCTTTTATTGTCTTATGACAAGAAAATTGCAATATATTTTTATTATCATTAATAATAACTTTTAAGGTTAAAAAGACACAAAATACATAAAAAAGGAAAAAGGAAAATGAAACATTCAAAGTTTTAAAAATGGAATACAAATTATCTGATCAAAACAGAAGACCAAAGTGTCAAAAGCTAGTTGTTGACACCTTAATTGTAGCACACAGCTAACTCTGAAGTGGCACTATGCTTAAAATCAGAGGACATCATTTGGTGCAAGACCAAATAACTGTTCACACTTAAATTATTTAAATTATTGTACTGATTTAGCTTTATTTTTAATTTTCATTATAATCTTGTATTGACTTTTCTCTTACCCCCTTCTTTCTTCTGTGCTTGACTGGTTGAATTCAGTCTAGTCAATTACATTTCTAACCCTTCTCTTTGTCAAGAAGCTTCTCACATTTTCGTCTACTTGGCATGTTTCCTGGGGTTTTAAATTATCTGAATTCTTTTCTCTCTTCTTTTGATTTGTATTTAATTGAGGTATTAATTANCTATCAGGCCAAGCAGTTTTCTTTATTAATTAACCAATGAAAGCAACAGATAGATAGATGACCCTCCTACATCAATGTGCTCTCTTGATTTCTGAGAAAAACATTTTCATCCCATGCTTCCTTCAGAAGATTGTTAGGGTGTGGATGCTTTATTTCCCTCAGAAGAGACAAAATTAACAATCAAGTCTTTAACAGGTAAAAAAAAGACAGAACCTAATGAACTTTTATAAGGTCTTAGCTAGTGCAAAGATTAGCATTAGCCACAGAAACAGGTGAGGTTAAAAGAATTGTATGGAATGAGGCATCGTTCACATTTTGTTGTGAATTGGGATGAGCTTGCCGCTTTTAAGTTGTAACTATTTTTAAATGTACAGTGGTATTTATGGTGCTAATGTAGTATAATTGCTCACATATGGAAAGCAATTGTAATGTATGATTATTGATAATGAAATAAATCACAGCTTTTATTGTCTTATGACAAGAAAATTGCAATATATTTTTATTATCATTAATAATAACTTTTAAGGTTAAAAAGACACAAAATACATAAAAAAGGAAAAAGGAAAATGAAACATTCAAAGTTTTAAAAATGGAATACAAATTATCTGATCAAAACAGAAGACCAAAGTGTCAAAAGCTAGTTGTTGACACCTTAATTGTAGCACACAGCTAACTCTGAAGTGGCACTATGCTTAAAATCAGAGGACATCATTTGGTGCAAGACCAAATAACTGTTCACACTTAAATTATTTAAATTATTGTACTGATTTAGCTTTATTTTTAATTTTCATTATAATCTTGTATTGACTTTTCTCTTACCCCCTTCTTTCTTTTGTGCTTGACTGGTTGAATTCAGTCTAGTCAATTACATTTCTAACCATTCTCTTTGTCAAGAAGCTTCTCACATTTTCATCTACTTGGCATGTTTCCTGGGGTTTTAAATGATCTGAATTCTTTTCTCTCTTCTTTTGATTTGTATTTAATTGAGGTATTAATTATGATAATCTCAATGAAGCTTTTGTGTGTGTATGTGTGTGTGTGCATGTATGTTTTACCTACATAACGATATAAACCTGGAAATCCTTATAAATTATGCTGGCCTCTCTGACAGTCATTCAAATAAGCTGAATTATTCTCTCAGCAGGATAAAACGTAAATATTGAAGCAGGTCAGGATTTCATCTCAAGAACTCTTGCCACTCTGCCACTCCTCTATAGAAAACAAGAGCATGTTTTTATCTTACAGTCAAGCATGTGGCATCTTCCAAACTTTCAAGGCTGCAGGCCACAGTGAAATCAGTGGAGGTAATCTCTTTATGTTTAAGCTTATTTATCAAAAAGAAGGACAACTGAATACTACATATCAGCCTTTTGTTTTCTATACATCCTTCCACAATTGTACAATAGAGATGTGCCTTAAGAATGACTTTACACACTGAATGTTTCCTGGGCGTAGGATTACTGAGCACAGAAAGTCTTGTACAAATGTTGAAAGTTATAAAGTCCTTAATTTACATATGAATCAAAGAACACTATTTTTCTGTCTATATATAATATGCAAATATTTCTGCATTTTCAATTGTATATAATTCTAAAATCAAAATTTTATAGGAGATAAGAGATCCACATGATCCTAAACAATGAAGTACAAGTCAGATACTTTTGTGAATTCCTTGGGATGGTCAGTTTTGATTCCATAAGTTTAACTAAAGGGACTGATGACTAATTGTGAGAAATCAGTTGTGAATGCTAACATCGTGGCAACCTTGGACATACTCATCAAGATAGCAAGATTTGTTCCTGTCAAACTGCCATCACTTCACATTCTCTAAATGCTAAACAATTCCCCTTTCTTATTCCCAACACCAACTAAAATTTATTTATTACTATCATTTACAAACTCTTCGTATGTATACCATTTTATATACTCACTAAGGTATAGTTCATGCATAAAAACAACTAATAAAACACAACATCTGCTTTAAAAAAACTGAGAAAAAGCGATTATACATTTACTGTAAAATATTCCTATAATTTTGGGTTTTAAATGTTTTTGGACAATAGGAAAGTGAATAATTAAGCTGAATAAAATGATAGACAGGATTATAAAATTCTTATCGGGAGAGAGAGATAAAAATAGATGATAGATAGATAGATAGATAGATAGATAGATAGATAGATAGATAAGTAGATAATAGTCAGATGAAGTATCTGTCATTATGTTTTGTATGTGACATACCTGAAGACTTCAGTTTTAAATGCTTATTCCATGGCCACTACTTTTGGAAACCATGTATCCTCAAAAGGTGGGCCCTAGAGATGGGAGTCAACTTTTGAATTTCATATCACCCTGGACTTGCTTCCAGACTCTGTCTCTGCTTCCTGTAAATCAGTGACATAAATAGTTTTCACATCATCCTATAGTGATGTCCTGATCTCTGGTGCTACCCCAGCTCCCTGATCCCTTTCCTTTTATGACGTGTTGACCCTTATGTAAATATGAGTCAAAACAAATGTTTCATCATTTAGTTTGTTTCTATTAAACATTCTGGTCACAATGATGCCAAGATAAATAATTTGTCACCAAAGAAGTGGATTTTTTTTTGACTAGAACTCACCTTTGCTTTCTTAGATTTAGAACAATTTTGCTGGACGAATTTGAAAAAGTTTGAAAATGCAAATTATAGAAGTCCTATAATGCATTTATCAGAGCTTGATAAAAGATCATGAATTCCAACTCACTGAGATGAAAGCCTAATAATTGGGGACCTAGAGGAAACCAAATACTACTATTCTGTTAAAGGATATAGCAATAAAATGACTCCTAATTGCATTCTGCTATACTCAAAGATGAATATTTTGCTCAACCATCATTAGAGAAGATCCCTCCTGTAGTACATGTGAACAAATGCACAGTCCCACAGCCACAGTATGTAGAGAATGAGAGATCTTGGACCTCTCAGGACTCAGGGAAGCCTGTAGAAGAGCAAGCAGTTTGATGGTAAGAGCCAGAGTGGATGGAAGACACCAAAAGAACAGGACTTTCTATGCACAGCAGGATTGATGAACATTGAGATCTTTGAGTCTGTGCATGCATGCCTGCCTAATCTGGGACATATGGGTTCCTGGCACTGAGAGGGGAATTAGGCACAATCTTCCATCCCTAAGCCAGAAGCTATATCCAACTGATAGCCATTCCCAAATGAAATATTATTTTTTTTCTAACACAGTCTCACTGAGTATACACAGCACTCTTAAAGGCCATCCCTATGCCCAGCAGCAGAAGGCCAACATAGAATGAACACAGTAGAATATTTGGAATTTCCTTTTCTCAAAATGTTTTCTCAGAAATTTTATTTTAACCTTACAATCATTTGTGTGTATATTATATTTTTTGTTTGGGGGTTTTAATGGGATTTCTATGTATACACATGTATCTGTATTTGCATCTATTTTGATATGTTTCTCTTTTGGTTTATTTTGTCCTTTTCTGTTTTTTTTTTCTTCATCTTATTTTATTTAATTATTATTTTAATGCCTTTTTGGCTTTTGAAAACTCAGAGACAGGAAAGTTATTTATTTGGGTAAGAGGGGAGAGAATGTGGGAAGATTCTTACAGGAGCTGGGGAAGGGGGATCTCCATGTAGAATATCTTATATAAAATATCTATTTTAATAAAAGAAAAATAAAATTAAAAATAAAATAAATCATTAGAGAAAAAGAGAAAGAAAGAAATATCATGGTAAGAGTTCAGGAGAATAATTCCAGTATAAATACAGACATTAAAGCCACCTCAAGGTTTCAAGTGGAAATACAGATTTTATTAGGAACAGGACAAAAAGTAATTCATGTCATGTATAGCAAATGATTGTTTTTTGTTTTACCTGTGTCCTAAGTATTCTAAAGCAACTGAATTAAAAAAATCCACTTGTGCAGAAACAGTGGCTCAAACATTAAGAACACTTAACACTTTTTTGGGGAGACACCACTTCTGCTCCCTGGAACGACATGGCAGCTTTCACACATCTAGCAACACTAGTTGCAAAAAATTTTTTATCCTCTTCCATGGTGCACATGTACATACACATATGCATGCACACAACTCTCATATATCTAAGTAGAAACTAAATGAATGTTTAAAACATATAACAATTTAAGTAAATTGTTCAAATAAAAATAATAATTCAATTTGTTGTGAGAAATTTCAAAACAGCATAGCTTTGCAACTGGGGCATGGTAATTGTTGGATGCTTTTATCTAGTAGGGCAGTTCAGATTAAGAATGGAAAAAGGAAGAAATTTATATAGATTTTGACAAAGAAATAATATACAAAGGTAGTCCAAATTGCTAAAGATACTGATGTCATTAAGAATAACATTAGGGCTTTGCATAGGAGAACCAAGATCCTGCTTTGATGCAATTTCAGAGATTTCCAAGACTCAATCAGGAAAAGACCCCAGGATATAAACTCTAAAAACGTTTCCAAAGGAAATTCTTCAAAAAGAGATAGCTCTAAAGGTTCTCTGTTCAAACTGTGCTATTTCTGGATTCCCCCAAGGTCACCTAACCACACTAGAAGTCACCGTGTCAGCAGTCTGTGAGTATCAAATTACTACTCGAAGTTCAAAGGAAATTGGCATTGCCAGTGTGGTGTTTTTATAGGCATCTACATAAGGGAATGATAGGATAGGGTCATGGATTTTTGCTTGTGAGGTAATCAGGTTGAAATGTGCATTAGAGTACAACAATCTGCAAGGAGCATGAACAGCAACTAATTTCATCAAATGTAAGAATCATTTGAGACTGACTGTATGAAAGTTTTAAAGTAACTCATTCTTGACCTTTAAGTTATATAAGTGAACCTTAGCTTGATTATTTGATAGGTAATAAACATATCAAAGATAAAAATGTGTATTTATTCAAAGGTAGCTACCAATAATTAGTGACATTTGCTTAATTAGCTGACCAAAATTTAAGAGATATGGTCTTAATTTTATATGGGTTTCTATGTCATATATAAGAGAGAAGAGTCAAGTATTTCTGATAGTAGATGCAAACAGTATGCAGAAGGTATTATGCCAGTAGATTGTTGTAGCAATATTATAAGTACAAATGAACATTTGCTTCAACTCTATTATTGTGACTTATTTTCCTAGATCTGTGTCCTCATATTATCGTACACATTAACCTGCAAAATTTAGAATTCTGTAAGTTATTATTTTAGACATCAGTCTTAGGGGACACCAACTGCTTCCAGAAAGCTCCAAGGTCTCACAGCAATGGTGAAAGGGTCAAAGGACAAGTATAATTGCACTTTGTGTCAATTAAATTTCTGTCAACCTGTTTAAGCCAAGTCAAGGGCCAAGGTCAATATTAGTTCAGCAGTAAGTATATCAGCTTCAGCCAGGAGAAAATATACATTAGTCTGTCAAAGATAGCTTAATAAAGAGACCTGGTAATGTGTGAATTAAATTGTTCATTTGATAAAATAGTATCATTGTTACACTTATGAGATTAAAGGTGTTTAAAATAATGAAATAGATAAAGGTTCTATTATGGATCACATTGTGTCTTTTTGAAACTGGGTGGTTTTATAATAGTATATAAGGGTACCTATAATAGATCATTTATGTCTTCCCTGAATTAGAGGTCACAACTTAACCTCTGATGTTGACTGAATTTGGAAATAGTGCCCTTAAGGAGGTAATTAAGAATAAATGAGGTCATAAAGTAGGAGTGAAATCCAATTCAAGTAGAGTCCATTAAAGGGAAGGAATATAGATACAGAAGGTGTGCCGGAGAACAGACCTGTGAAGAAGAAGCACTTCACACACTCCTCAACAAACACCAATACTACACTAATAGGCTTTGGAATTGTAGTTGGAATAAACATAGTTTAAACACTTAGCCTATAATAATTTGGATTGTTTTCTAGATTCCTAATGCAGAGGATCAGGTAAAAAAAATTTTTTTTTGAAGAGTCATTCCCAGAAAATGTGACTGGGATATTTGGAGATTTAATGCCTCTAGTAAGAAGAGAATTAACTGAGGAAGGAAAACTCAAATAGTATCTCTGACTGAGTACTTTTTTTTTTAATCAATGAACCTCTGAAGAACATTTCCAATTCAAACCACAGCATATAAGCAGTAGCCTTCATTTCTCTTTGTTTTCTGGACTTCCCTGTACCAGGGTTCAACTTCCATGACTTTCACACCATGTGTGAAATAAACCGTGACAAACATGTGGATATCCTAGAGCCAACTTTCTTTGTCAGATAATTTTAACATCCAGACAAAGTATTTTATCAATAATGCATTTAACCTAAATAATAGTACCAAGTGGGAATATTTCAATCAAGGTTTTATAAAACTAGCTACTGTTTACTGGCGAGGTCTACAGGTGGATTAATAAGCCACTGAAGTACCAATTGCTTACCTCTCTGAAGTCTTCTGAAGACATCAAAAAAAGGCTCTCCAGTTTGAACTATTGTAAATATTTACAAGATTGTAAAACACAATTTAATTTTTTTCACTATGAAAAATGTGCAATCACCAGTTTCTGCAGCCCATTAAAGGTTATATGTAAGATATCTTAGGAAAGCATCCTTATATGTGTCGAAGTACACAAAGCAAATGCTTCAGTATTATAAATCATGAGGTTAAATGGATTGACTACAAATAGCTTGCATATTTCACAGAAACTCATTTATGTAAACAAGTATGATTAAATGTTAGGTGACTGCATTTGCCAAAAATCCTGTTCTGAACAAATGATTAGTTGTCGTATACCAACTACCATATTGCTGCTTCTTGTGGTTCTATCTTCTCCTTTTATTCTTAGGATAGAATATTGGTAACGTTGACTGTAATTCCCTTGCAAAGTCGCTGCGCATACTTTGTTTTGAGGATTTGCTTTCTGACAATATCCAGTTCATGCATAAAGTAAATGATGCCAAATGTTTGACAACATGACATTTTTCTACCTGAAAGAAAAGATGGTACTGGAGAGTGAAACTCTGCAACTAGTTCACACAAACCTAAATGATTTCCTCATTTGCATGAAGCAAATGAGGATATGAACTTTGAATGCAGAGAAACAATACCAGAGATAAGAAAAGCGTTTGCCAGTGGGCTTCAGTTTACAAATTCCTTTCTTTGTCTTGAAATTTGTGCCAAGTATTTCTGATTATGTTTGAATTAATCAAGGAATTGTCTAGGTTTTAGGGCAGACAGAAGAAAATTGTAAAATATACATGTAAAAACTGATGATCACAGGAACAGTTGATTCTAGCTAGTGGGAGCTCACTGACCCCAGACTGACAGCTGGGGAACCAGCATGAGACTAAACTAGGCTCTCTGAATGTGGGTGACAGTTGTGTGGCATAGGCAGTTTTGGGGACAACTAGCAATGGAACCAGTATATATCCCCAGTGCATGATCTGGCTCTTCGGAGCCCATTCCCTATGGAGGAATACCTTGCTTAGCTTAGTTATGGGAGGAGGATTTGGGTCCTGTGGCAAGTGATGTGATAGACTTTGTTGATTCCCCACTGAAAGCCTCACCCTCTCTGAGGAGTGAAGGGGGGAAGAAAATGAAAGGAAAAATAGCAAAAGTTAATATAAAAATATGAATTATGTTATTTTAAAGTAAAGGAATTCAAAACAGGAGAGAAACAAGAAATTTTAAATTCACAAACAATAAATGTGGAATCAGTAAAAATGAAATATTATAGTAATTACCATAAGAAGACCTAACCAGACCTTTTAGTTCCTTCATAAAAACTATCACATTAGAAATTTGAGTAAACAAGAAGTGTGCATTCAAGGAGAGATACTATCGAATTAAAAATGAAATATAAGTTATAAAAATATTTACACATCAGTAAAAATAAGGCTTATTTATCTGCTTTTCTAGGGAGTTTTTAAAGTCAAATTGTCATTGAAAGCAATAATTTTTTATATTAATGCTTTTAAGTTGTCATCTTTCATTCAGCTTCCATGCTTCAATGTACAAGTATGTCTTGGGGTGGAGAAATAGCTCTGCAGATAAAGCATTATAGTACAAAATGAAGGAATTGAGTTCATATGCCTCACTCTCATGTAATTGTTAGAGCAGTGTGGTAGTCTATCTGTAATCCCAATATTACTGATGCCAAGACAGAGTCTCAGACAAAGATGGGTACTGGATTGACTGAGCTGTCAATGCTGGCTTAATGCAAGAAAGCCATGATCAATAAATATATAAGGAGTTGTGAAGACAAAGAACAAAAGACAGGACTCACAAAGAAATGGATTTATACACACAAACATACACATCACACACACTTAAGGTCAAAACGAATTTGTCCCTTTTAATTTGTTGGTGTGTTCATTTTTAGAGAAACCCTCTCTACATAGATCTGGCAGGCTGTGAGCTCACACATTTCTCCCTCAGTCTTCCTGTAGCTAGCATTATAGGCTTGTTATCCACACATCATTCAGTGTCTCTTCATTTCATCTTAAAAATAGTAGAAAGAGAAGTATTTAATAATCTATGTAGTAGAAGTTAAATTTATAACCTGATTTTAATCTGGTTAATGTTGAAAGAAAGAGAAAATTAGAAAGTGAGCCAATGAGAGGTTAGATATCTCTAAAATTTAAGGATTTTGTTAGATGTAGAAGGAATCATCTTGAATTTTAAGAGTCTGAGATTTTCTTCATAGGGAATTCATTTATGAAAATGAATTTCTATCTGTTCACATTTAATAAAGCCAGAGGTTTTTTGTTGTTGTTGTTTGTGTGTTTTTATGTACATTACATAGGTTAGAACTTTTTTTTTCTTTCAATATAAGCAAATTACTGTGTGCTCTTCAGGTACAATATAATTAGGCAGGCAAACAAGTGTTCCAAGTATATGAAATTGAAAGAAAAAAGCAAGGGAAAATTTCCTAACATGTCCTGTGTATATATTATATGTTTTTGAATACAGTGTGTAGGTATTCTTTAACTGTTTTTAAAAGGCTTCATAAAATACTTGCAAGTTTCCTGAAAAGCCAGAAAATGAGAAACTGTAAAGCTTGTTTAGCTAATTCACCTTTATATAGAACAGCTGGATTAGAACTTCAATGGCTATGAATTTGTCTTTATTACATCTTCCAAACTGCCTTCTGTTTTTCTGTGTAATGGCAAATAAAATATTGATGCACATCCCACTAACTGCAGGATGTATTGCTTAATCACTTTCTATTCAAAATTGCAATGTTTTCATTGAATTAATCTTTATTCAGCATTTTTCATTTAAGGGCCATACCTAGTCCTGATAGATTAGATTCAGTAAAGTTAGAGTATCCTTTCACTACCCCCAGCAATACTGCAAAAAGCATTCCCATTTTGATGAAAACAGGAAATCTTTCAAAGAAAAAATTAGGTCAATGACTCATAATTATTTAATATTGCATGCTTATTACATTGCATGGCAGATAAAAGAACAATTAGGCATTAGTTAATAATAACAAAAATAAATTATCATTGTTACTTCCAAGAATATTTGACTAATTGTTGGATGATGCACAGGTAAAACATAAACTATCTATAGTTTATAATAGAAGACATAAATATAAGCAACCATATTTGCACATGAGTCTGGGTATATCTGTGTTCAATATACTAATATGGAATTTATATACCATAAAATATGGGTACAGCATAGAGTATTCATATTATTATGGAAGAGCAAGCAAACTTTTCTCGGAAAACTAGGAGCAAATGGTGAGAAGATGTATCATATGAGCTACAAATTCACATCTAGTCAGTCATGCTAGAAAAGTTCATTGTCAGAACAGTGTCTAGAATATGCAAAGGGCCTTGGACAGGAAAAGCTTAACAATGAAAAGGGAAATAAGACAGAAGAGGTATAAAGCAAACTCTTACTATTAAGAGTGCTCACTATTAAGTGTGCACATGGTCACACATATGTCTTTCTTCATTGTTTTAGTTGAATATAGAAATGGAATTCTGACTGCAGGAGATCTATTGAAACTCTTGCTTCTGTTTTTCAGTTATAGATTACCTTTTCTGCAAACAATTTAAAGAAAAGAAAAAATAAAATAAAACTTAGTGAAGCTCATGTTGGTTGATGGTTACATTCCCTTACCACTGCTCTACCCCATAACTTAGTTGTTAGGCAAATACTTGGGCTTGCTGCGCTTGAACTCCCAACAGCTGAGAATCAAGTTTATTCTGGTTTTAGCTACTTATTGTAACTAAACAGAGTGATGTGGTTATTTGATAGGGTCAAAGAGACCAGATACCCTTGTAGTTTTCCAGACGCCTTTTGGTGTCCTAGCTAGAGAATGGCTCCTGCATGTGGGTGACGAGCAAAACTCCTTTGTCCCTTCAGGCTCTCCGTACTCTTAAGACCACAACGTCCTACATAGACATCTCCTTAGAGGACCAATGCAAGAGTTCCACTTGCATAGATTGCGGACAGGTCAATATAAGGAAATAGCTTGTTTTGAGCAGAAAACCATAGGTGCTGTGCTTTCTACAGCAAAGCCATTTTAGCCGCAGAAAGATGATTTCAGAATGCAGCCCATTTTTTGAAGGGTGTAATGCTCGGAAGTACCGTCTTTGCCTTGATCACAATGCTTGGACACATTAGGCTAGGTCGCAGAAACAGGATGCACCACAACGAACATCACCACCTGCAAGCTCCTAATAAAGAAGTCTTGAAAATGTCAGAAGCCGAACGCGTGGAACTTAGTAACAGCATCCGGGTTTTTGTGTATCATTCTTGTCACACCTCAAGATGTGAGTTTGTGGGCTGCAGTGAAGGAGACTTGGGCCAAACACTGTGATAAAGCAGAGTTCTTCAGTTATGAACATGTTGAAGTGTTCGAGTCAGTAACTGTGAATGAGACTGACACCTGGTTGATGATGAAACACGCTTCAGTATATGACTTTAATAAATACAAAGACCAATATAACTGGTTCTTTCTTGTATATCCCACCACATTTGCTGTTATCGAAAACTTAAAGTATTTTTTGTTAAGAAAAGATCCATCACAACCTTTCTATCTAGGTCACACTGAACTTTCCGGAATCCGTGAATATGTGAGTGTGGAGGGAGGAATTGTTTTAAGTATAGAATCAATGAAAAGATTCAACAGACTTCTCACTGTCGGCCCAAGTGAGTGTCTGGAAGAGGGAAGAGGTATTTGGAGGATGTCTGAAGACCTCTTGCTAGCACAATGCCTGAGATATGAGGGAGTGTTGGCAGAAAATGCTGAAGACAATGAAGGAACCCGAACGATATAGTAGAAGGATGCTGTTCTGACATGGCCATCAATTTCAGTGGACTGACTCCTGATGAGATGCCTGTGATGATGTACGGGGTGTACCGTCTTAGGGCATTTGGACATATTTTCAATGATGCTTTCTTTCTTTCTTTTTTTTTTTTACATCCAAATGGTTTTGACAATGACTGAAACATAGTAAGAGCCTGTATTTGATAACTACAGAAGCCCTAGTAGCTGCAATAGTATAACCAACACAGGAGAGTGCCTCTTTCCTGGTCTAATCATATTGTGTCATTACACACTGAAGTTCAATTTATATCCTTAGGTAATATGTTATTTTGCCTTAAAGCACTTATAAAATTTTTACATGTTGTAGATAAAAGCTTTAATAATAACAAGAGTTCAAATAAAGGATGCATTTATATAGTGATATTTTGTTTGTGATCTAACAAATCTTGCCTGAAGATCAGAGACGCAGAGAAGCCAGGCACTAGTTCTTACCTCTACCTCGGACTGAAATGGCAATCCTGTCTCTAAAAATCTGCAGAGCTAAACCACTACTAGCTAGCCACAAAGGGCAGGCCGTGGTGACACACCCTTTAATCCCAGCACTTGAAGGCAGAGGCAGATAGATCTCTGTGCAAGGCCATCCTGTGCTACACTAGACTGATACAGATTTAAGAGAGACAGAGCTCACACCTTTGATTGAAGTACTTGGGATCAATGACTTTTATCCCAACACTAGAGAGATGAACACAGGACTGATATGGTGGGATGGAAAGAGGAATATAAGGCAGGAGGAGACAGGATCTCAGAGCATTCGGTCTTACATTTCCTAGAGACAGGATCAGACTTTCAGTCCGAGTAGAGTTAACTTGTGGCTAGCTGCTCTGTTTCTCTGATCTTTCAACTTTCTCCTGCTAATATCCGACTCCGAGTTTTTATTACTAAGACCAATTAGAATTCGTGAAACACATTTATAATTTTATTTATTTGATGCATATTAAACTATAAACATTAAAATACATGGGAAACGTTTGTGTATTCACCTTTAAAGTTTTATGTCTTTAGTTTCCAAACATGTAAATAAAATTTTAACTGTGAATTTATGACTAACAAAACACTTTTAAAAAAATCTTCACTGATCAGTGGTGGTGCAGTGGAAGGAAGAGGTGGGAGGATATCTGTGAGTTTGAGGCCATCATGGTCTACATAGTGAGTAGTGAGTTCTAAGACAGCCGGGGCTGCTATACAATACAGTGAAATCATGTGACAGAAAGTGGAGGGGAGGACATCACACTGAGACCCTGGCAGTATCCACTTTATAAGATATTATGCTAAAGCCTTTGAATGAAGCAATACTCTTAAATTGATATGTACTATTAATATATCCCCTTAAATTTTATTTGATTTGTTATTTCACATGGTAATGGGAGGGAGAAAGAAAACCAATAACTCTAATAAATGAATTCAGGGTTAGTTAATTACTAAAGAAAGTCCGAATTATCTTTAAAGCAAGGCTATGTTTTACAGTGTTAAACTATTTGAAACATTCCAACTTAAGAACATATAGAGAGACGGATATCATGGAGTCCCATTTTTAGAATTCAGTTGGCACTAAAATCACTAAAAACTTAAAATTAATAAAAAGTTCCACAGTCTTATTGAACTGCTTTAACAAAACACACAAAAACCTTACTTAGAAAACTTCATCTGTAAATGGAATACATAGATGTCACCCTTATACTTTATTAACATTGTCCTCAAATTCTCACATGACTGGAAAGACACTAGGGAAAACACAGACCTAGAAAGCAGGACTTCAGGAAACTAAAATTGAATTCCTTTTCAAAAACATCCTAGAAGCTAGAGATTTCTTTTCGTGCAAAAATTAACTATTATATCAGACATTACATAATCAGTCCTTCTATTATTCTATTTTGCAAGGAAGATTGAACGGAGAGTGATAAATTTCCATAGTGTCTTTCATGCCGCAATGCAATGTGGTGTAATTCACCTCACAGATGGCACAAATAGATTTTTGTGTTGGTGTTCCTTTTGGCTTAATACTACTATTTGTGCCATAGCCTGTATTGCCCAGTGGTGTTTTGTTTGTTTGTTAATATTCCAGTAACTCTCATATACTTCTCTTCTTTGGTCAATTGCATAAATTTTATTTTTGACATCTCAACTCCAGTCTCATATATTCTGTAATGTTTTTAGTATCCAGTAGTCATTAATCTTCTCATGAATTCCATTCTTTTATTGTATTTTCCACTTAGCCAATAATTCACAAGTCATAAGCAAATTTGGAGTCATAGGATGATCAGAATGATTTTTAAAAATTCTCAGGGTGCAGATTGGTAGCCATCGATCTAAACTGTCACTTTATCTAATATTTATTATTTTGAGATTATTTATTATTTGGCAACTTCATGAATATCTTAGGTATTTTGATGGACATATTGTTAAGCCAGAATATAGTCAGTTATAACCTTCCCAAGGAAAATGATTATGACCTATCTACTGCTTATTACAGGAAGCATACATGTTATTGAAGAGACAAATCATAGAATTAAGTTACTGAACACAGTGGCCCATATAGTTAAAGATGCATTTTTAGTAAGGTTCCAAAGCTATTTCTTTAATTAATTATGGTTAAATTAAATGGATATAAAATATCCAAAACTTAGGTTGCAAAATTTTAGACAAGGGTATTTTCCAATTCTCTGTGTCATTGCAATGATCAAGGGAAAAAGAAGATACAAAAATTTAAACTTAAATAATCATCACAAGGCTGTATTATTTTTCTGTTATCTTTGCTAGAAACACTCCATTTTTGGAGATAGGGAAATATGTAGTAACATGTAAAATGAGAAAAGAAAGCCATACAAATAAATGATTATTATTTTCTAAACTCTAGTATCCAAGAAAGAATAAACCAAATTTTTATTTTATGGTTAGCTTACATTTTATAGGCAGGGCACTTAAGGATCTTAATGATGTGAAATGGCATGTATCTATTGCATCATCCCAAAAAATATTACTAGTATAAACTTTATGCTGATCCACTAATGCATTCTTTTCTGCTTATTCAAGAATGGCAATTCAGATCACATAGTTTTGGTTTGAGAGATTCATTGGCTTTCTGTTATATGCATGCTTCTGCCTTGTTAGGTGATTTAGTTTTAAGACAGAATGTGAATGTATTCTATTGAATGCATGTACTACAATCAATGTATTCAACAATTCCCAATATTGCAATATTATTTGGGTAAGTAATAGAAACATTTATATTAAGGCATGTGTTTGAGAGTGTGCATGTGAACTTACTCTAGGTTAGTGTTTAGTACTCTCGGTAGCTTCAAAAGAATGAATTGTCTCCCATTGAGCCTACATCAATTTGCTCTCCCAAGTATAATTACAGGAGGTCTGGCTGCTTTACAGGCTCAGTGATATTTAATGTGATCTCTGCTTTCAATCATCCCAGAAAGTGTATGATGACATTCACTGTTAATTCACTTTTCTGTGTAGAATTTTGAATGATTTTTAATGTTTATTTTCAACTGTATTATCTCTTTAATTAAGCACAAAGATCAGATATCAGTGGTAGGTTGAATAATCACCCCTAAGAGTTAACATTCTAAAGTACTTGTCTCCAGTATCTCACTTTGAAACTTTATCTGGAAATAAGGTCATTGTTAGATACTTGAGATTATTGATAAAAATGGACTCTTACTCCTAATTGGATTGTGTCTTCAGAAAAGGGGGAAATTTAAACACAAGCAAGAACATTAGGACAAGCAAAGTGGAAGGCAAAAACAGCATAATGCTAGAAGCCAAAGACTGAAGAATATTAATGTCAAGTTCATTAAACAGATTGTCTCAGAAGCTCCAGAATGAAGCAGATTTCGTAGGACTTGAATATGGATGTGAGACCATGGAATTATCAGTAACTGAATTTTCAGTTTTGAGTCACTGATATTATGAAATCTGTTCTGACAGCTTCTACAAATTTATAAACTTGTCAAAACTTAGTGGTTGCTTTCAAAAAAAGTGGACTTTCTGTTTTATTGCTAACTTTTGTCAAATGTTTGTAATTCGGAGATATGAGTCTTTGATCAGATATATATCTACCTGAGTGTTTTCTCCAAGGCTCTGGTCTGCTTTTAAATTAATCACTTAATGTGTAAACAAGAAAAAAATAACTTCAAAGAACCCAAACTTATTGAGTTTGATATACCCTACGTTTGGTACATATCTAAAATTCTTATCACCAAACACAAGGTTAATTAGTTTTGCTCCCATCTTACTCAAAAACTTTTATAGCTTTGGGCAATATATTTAAGTCTGTGATATGAGTGTGTGCATGTGTATGTGAGAAAATGCAGCTCCAAAATACAGCTGTGTTGTTTTCATTTTTTTATTCCTCACTCCCTTCCTTTCCTTCTGCCTCCCTTCCTTTCTTGTTTTTCATTCTTTTCTTGTGAGTATCCAGTTGTTCCAATATATTTCTTTGAATACTCTCTCCATTGAAATAATTTTGCTTTATTTTAAAATGTAAATTATCATTATTTGGTAATCAGTTTCTAATTCTAGATTTCTTCCCCTGAGCTTTGTCATCATTTTTGGCTAATACTATATTAATTCCAATACTGTGACTATACAACAAAATTTAATGTTGCTGCTATTTCTGTGACTGTTGCTCAGAATTATGTTGAGTATTATATTCTCATTTTTTCTTCTGCTCATACTTACTTTTGAACTATAGTTTGTAGATACTCATGAGATAATTTGTGACAGTTTTGATTAATTTTTTTCTGAATTTGCACAATAAATATAGAATATCATAGTTTTTACTTAATTAAATTAGAGTCTTGTGGATTCACTAACTTTAGGAACTAAATTTTTAATTTTTAAGGAGTTATGGATCTAGTTAAGCTGAATGAGTCACTATCCTTCCTATCAGTTTTTAGTATAGAATTGAGAATATGCAGGAGAAATAAAATGAAGCTCTACCCATTTATATCTAAATATAATGTATGTTTAATACACTTCAAGTACCTTTTACTAGTCATTGAACACAGGTACAATTATATTTAATAAAAATGAAATATTTGATAATATCTAATCATAGATTCATGTAACATATTACTCTCAAGACTAATCAGGTCTTTTCTTGAGTTATATTCTATCCTCACTATGCTGTTGTTCTTTTGTGTCTGTTTTATGTAATTTTGTATTAACATTTTAAATCACTTATGTACATAGTTTCTTTATTAACTCTTTTATAACCTAACAAGAAGAGTTGAAAAAAAAAAGTTTTGGATTTCTTCATTCCTGAATACTTTTTTTCCAACACTGATAAGGTAAGAAAGAGTTTAATGAATATGCTCCAAATAATTTATACACAGATATATGCAGGGATGATTCCTTGATTTCTGTATTTCTGTATACTGGATAAGTTTCAGATTAGCATGAAACTTGTTTTACAGAATTAGAATTGAAAATGATTTTGTTTATTACTCCCCCACCCCATCATTTGAATGCTCAAAACTGTTTTCTACTAATCTAGCCATGCTTTTGTTTTTTTAAACTTTTCATTCTTTATTTTCCATTCTTAATTTTTTTATTTTTGATATAAATATGTGTGTTTTAGTTCAATACTGGTTCCCACTCTGGAACTGGACTTAGAGAAGGCTTTGAGATACCATGTGGGTGCTGTAAACTGAACCTGAATCTTTTGTAAGAACAGCAATTGTTCTGAACTACTAACCAGTTCTCTACTTTTTCGTTTTTCATCCATTTTGTTACTCTCATCTTTTAAAAATATTGCTAAGTATTTAGTTACTTAAGTTTCCCTGCCTTGTGGGAAGTCCAAGGTCCTCCCCCCTCCATCCCAGTCGAGAGGAAGGTGAGCATCCAAACAGACTAGGCACCCACATAGCCAGTACATGCAGTAGAATCAAACTCCAGTGCTGTTGTCCTTGGCTTCTCAGTCATCCCGAATTTCAGCAACATTCAGAGAATCCAGTTTGATCACATGCTCCATCAGTCCCAGTACAACTGGGCTTGGTAAGCTCCCATTACATCAGCCCCACCATCTCAGTGGGCAGGCGCACTCCTTGCAATCCTGACTTCCTTGCTCATGTTCTCCCTCTTTCTGCTCCTCATTTGGACCTTG